>CANNZV010002476.1:0-96552 GCA_947561585.1 Caprella mutica
ATATATATATATATATATATATATATATTATATATATATACGAAAAAGTTTGAAGTACTTTCCTGTTATGTTTAATTGTTCTATTGAATAAATAAAGAATTCATATTGTATACGAATAGCAAAAATCAGTTCTATTTGGTCTAATATAGCTTTATAATTAATTTATGTTTTATTTACGTATTTTTCTTCAATAAATATTCGTTCTGAAATGAGATCTAAAATATATCAGATTCACATCTTTTTCCATGTGAATTCGAATTAAAACTTATGAAAATATACAGTGAAGTTTCGCATCACAGTCTGATATAATAGAAACCTTGTCGATAATTCCAATTTCTAAATCCAAATTTTCTAAATAAAAAGGGGAATTTTAACATAGGTTGACATATATTTGTATCTTAAAATAGCGCGAAGAAATGAGCATCATAAATAATTTATTCTTTCAATATTTGTATGTTAACTTTGTGTACCAATTTAAAAACTAATGGCAATTAAGTTTAGAATATACTTTCAACAAAATTAAATACTGGTATTTTTATCAATGTTTATTTATATAAATAAAAAACTTATTTTAAATATTTGCAAAAATCATTTTTGTTTGATTCATAACAAAGTATGAAAAAAATTACAGTAAAATTATTTTTCTCTTCAAATCGAATAAAGTTTCTTTTCATTCAGTTACTAATCAAATATTGCCACTTCATTTATCAATTCCTCATTACCAATTTTAAGTGTTCAGCAGTTATATAATTAGTTCTACGTAAACGGTTTTTATAGGTGATCTTAGAGAGAAGCCTATCGTGCTTAAGGACAGTGTTCAGATTAGGGTTTCAAACCATGATTATTTAGTTAAGGGTCTCAGGGCAAGTGATAGTGCATTTCACGTTAAATATCGTATAAGACTGTAAATTTGAAGTGTCTTGTTATAATTAATCTATAAAAATGAAATATTATTATCAATGGATTTATTTCTCTGGCTGTTCCATTCACTAAATTGGCAATATCGATACTATCTGTTTGATGTGCTGAAAATATTCGATATTTTTCTGCTTCATTATTAGTTGGATTTATTTCGCCATAAACTTCCAGGCATTTTAAATCCACTAAAAAACAAAGGATATAAATTCTTTGTTATATTTTCACCATACAATAGATGTGAAATATATAAACTGATCTCATATTATTATAAAAAGAAAGAAACAATTGATTTGATGATTGAATATACTGGAAAAAACTGTTATTTTAAAGTATATCATAATTTTGTATGGTGGCAATTGATTTTACATCTAATCTAATTTCATGTATAAATGCTGTAATCACTCCAGTGACTAACGTTCGGAATGTAAAAGTAGGTACACTTTAATTCTCATTTACGACTTCTTTTTTGGTGCATGTATTTTGAGTTCTCACACACCACATAATGTTGAATGTTTTCCTCATTTACATTTCCTTTCAACTTACATTAGGGAGAGTGTCCGCAGGATTTACAATACCTCTCTCTCATTCTGTACTTCAAATTTGAGGATATTTTTATATATTCTTTGATGTAATTTAGAAAATTGAAATGAAACATTAATTCTATAACAATTAAGAAATGTCGACTGAAGCTATTGAATTATTGAATGCTAATAATTGAATATTAACCTAATCTAATGAACCTTTACAATTGAAATATATATCGACATTAAATAGTATATGTTCAATAAAATGTATGTTTTTTATATTGAAGATCTGTAGACATTGGGTGGCAGATGGTTTCTAAAATTAAAGTTAGCAATAAAAATGATTATATATGAGAAAACTATTCATAATGTAAATGAATTTTTATATTCTATCGCATATTTGGCGAATAGTTCCATTGGTAATTGACCAATAAATGTTTAAACGAAAAATCTTAATCAAAATTTTTCGTTCTGGCTTATAACTTATTTAAAATATTGAAATTTGATATATGTGTTTCTTCTACTCAGACAATTTCTCAAACTAAATACATACATCAAAGTTGTGACGTTGATTGCAAGACCAAATGTTGATCAATTTACCGAACTGTTATTGTTTTGTTTTGAGCTAGAAACAAGCCTTTCGAAACAGCATTTCAAAAGAATCTGGAACATGTTGGATCTCTTCCAGCCCTGTCAATATTAGGAAAACAATGTCTGGGAGAAAGAGTGATTGGAGGAATTGATAAATAAATATATTTTATATCATTCAATTTATATTATATTTCAAAGTATTATTTAAGTTAATCATTTCCCACAAAACTGCCCAGGTGAAAAAAATAGGAGCAGGGTTGAGGCAAGCCGATCGAATTACTCACCTCGGCAATCAGAGAGCATTGAGAGCGCAATGTGGGAGCCAAAATTCCACTCCGTCCTTACTGCGCAGAACTACTCTGGCCACCTGTTCCTATCTGTCTCACGCAATCCCTAAAAGCCGATGTCAGCCGTAGCCACGACTGTAACATCATATAACTAATATATCAATAGTTCTGCACAGTTAGGACGAAGTGGAATTAGCTCCCAAAGCTGTCACTCTGAGAAAAATAAACAACTCCAACTGATGCACTCAGGTGTTTCGAGTTCGTCCTATGGCTTTGTCCTTAAAGTGGGACACTTAATTAAGTGCATCAAACTATTGTTTGAATTTGGATTCACTAAAGTGCACCAGTTCGATGCACTTTAGTGTCTTAGCTATAATTTTGTTGAGATGATGAGAAAATTATTATTTCCTCATTTTTTCTCTTCATTTTAATAAACCTATAGCTAAGACACTGAAGTGCATCGAACTGATGCACTCTAGTGAAATTTAAACTTTAATTTGATGCACTAAAGTGTCTCGCTGTAGAGACAAAGCCATTGGGTGAACTCGAAACAACTGAGTGCATCAGAATTTCTATGAGTGCAGTTTGTCTCAAACTGCTCCCTCACTTCTGAGATGAATACTCCTATCAGCTTCAGGCTGCCTCGAATCTGCATTTATTTTCATTTGGGTTATAGATTATCATAACAATGGTTGATGATATAATGTTTAAACTAGAAATGGAATAATTTCATTTGAAAATAATATAAAACAGTTTAATTAAAAATAACACTAATATATAATAAAAAAAATTAGCATAAGATAATGCCTCATAATACATTCTTCAACTAAAATTTTATAATCTTCTTAATATAACTTTAAGATTTCTAAAACTGATTCAATGAAATTGGTAAGTTTATTATTCATATTCGAATTGAAGGTTGGAGCTTGTAAGTTAATTGTACTCAGCAACTTAGATCATGAAATATTTATTCACATCGCTTACAATACTTAAAATTGTTTAGAAAAAATGTCATATATAGAATCTCATAGATTATTCTGAAAATAACAGTCGACACAACTTTGAGGAATTTTGGGGATGAATAATCACACAGTCTAATATTTTAAAAGTTACGGAACAAAAAAGTCTATAACTGTTCACAACAATTTTACTGCTATTCACAACACTCTGTATGCTGTTCACAATACTCTGCATGCTTTTCACAACACTCTGCATGATGTTCACAACACTAGGCATGCTGTTCACAACTCTATGAGAGTCTGCATGCTGTTTAATGCCTTTGAGTTTGTAAAAATAATCTCATTTAATCGGATTAAGGCGAGGATCTCGCAGTAAAATCCTTAGAAAGTTGTCATTGTCTCTGATTTTAGTCTTTATTAAATGAGGTCAAATGTTCGTAACACGTGCGATTGCATTTAGACTTTAATTCATTACCACACTTTTAGTATACAATATTATTTTTGAAATATAGTTATATATTAGCATTATTGTAAAATATATTGCATCTTACTCAAAGCATAAAACTATATTTTGAACTTAAAATTCTCATATTCGTTATCTTCTGAAAAATACTTCCGTTCTTTTTCAGTCAGATTTTCTTTTTCTCGTCCCCCTAAAAATGACATTTTATATTTTTCTTCCGTTCGCATTAATGCCATTGACAGAATCTTCCTTTTGTCAACACAACTAAAGATTGAAAAGAAAAAGGGAGCAAATATTGCGCCAGGTGCCGTTAGACTCTGAGGAAATGAACTATGGATGCACAGTGTTGGAATTGATATTATATAATTCATTTTTACATTATTAGATAATTAAGGAATAAGTTAATATATTTATTGAATGTCATCAACTTATTCGAAAAGTTTCAATTATTATTTACTAAGATAATTTATCGTATAAATCTCCGTTCAAAGTCTTTGAAGCCTCTTCATTGTCTATATGCATTTATAATCTTAGGAATGATTCTCTAGCGACTTAACTCCTTTCATCTCCGTTAGATGTCAGTCTGCACCTGAGACACTCGGGAGATAGGAACGAAACATGAACTCAGGACAGGATAGCGCACACAAATCTTATGACGCAACCAAATAACATTGGTGTGTAGTCTAGTATTGAATATTTTTCAGAAGTTTAACTCATGTGATTATCTCTTATAAGAATCAAGGTTTATATCCATTATCTTTCTACTCTGTTACTAAACTATTAAAATATCATACTAAATGACGAAAATACTTCCCCGTGTGAGGCATATTTCCAAGATTTCAAAAGTACATTTATTCTTATTAAAGAGAAAATAAATAACATTTAACGAGAAGCTAATTATCCTTTTTACCCCCCAGTAGGTTCGTGTTCATTGCTCATTTGAATTATACTCCTAATTACATCAATTAAAATGGACATTAAAATGTGCCTCTAAATAGGTACTAGGATATAGACAATATATACAGTAGAAAGACAAAGTATAGTAAGTCATAGTATAGAAAGACAAAGTATTGTATGACAAAGTATCGAAACAGAAAATATAAAATGACATAGTATAAAAATAGAACGTATAGAAAATTCGATGAATTTAATTGAATGAAAAATTAATCAAATGAAGAAACTCTTCTTGAAATATAACATAATAAAAATTTACTAAACATAACTTAATGTATAATGCAATTGATCTTTATTGTATAAAAAATGTGACTAGAGATACAATAAAGAATCTTTACTTTGTTATTAGAGTAGCAATGGTCCTAAATTAAGTTGATACTATAGAATATGATAGAAAATGGACTAGGCTATACCCTGGAATAAACTTTTGTTCTTATTTCGATGAAATGAAGTTTCAAAATTCGCATATTCTTCATTTAACAAACTTTTTAATTATCTTCAGTTTAACTGTTCAGAAAATAAATTTATTAGAATTCAAATTTATACATATCAAAATTCCAGATACGTAGGACAGTTTAAAAAATAGACGGTACAAAATCTATAATCCTTCCTTTAAACTGCGATGTGATTATTGTATAAAAATTCTTTAATGCAAGCTAGCACAAATGTTAATTATTAAAATAAAGTTAGAATTCTATAGAATCAGCAAGAATGGTCAAGAGTATTGTAAAAAAAATTATTGAGATGTTTGAATAGTTTAATATTTTTTAATTAAACTCTACGTAAATCAATAAATATAGTTAAGTTACTAAATTAGTTACTAAATACTATAATCAGACGTTCCTTTTCCTGTGTATGCATTATGGAAATTCTCTCATTTCCTTTTACCATAAAATGTAACCATAATAATGAGCAACAAAATCTCTCGAAGATTCTCCTTGTGGAGTAAAAACTTTCTGAGGATTTTCCTGAAAGATCCTCGCCGTAATCCGATTAAATGAGATTACTTCTACGAACTCAAATGCATTAAACAGTATGCAGAGTCGCAGGGTGTTGTGAACAGCATGCAGAGTGTTGTGAACAACATGCAGAGAGTTATACACATCAAGCAGAGTGTAGTAAACGGTGCACCGACAGTTGGGCCCAGGACCGACAATTGGGCTCCGACAGTATGGCCCAACGACAAATAAAGAAATGTTACCTTTGTTTTTACTAGGGAAATATGATTATATTCTCTAAAAATATGTTCATATTTTTTAAATTCTATTCATATACTTGATAAGGTATATTATCAGCAAGCCCCTTAAATCACATTTGGATGCTATTCTCATGTTTCAATGTAATGGTAATTGATAATCTTTGAAGTATTTGAATAAGTCGTAATATTTTGAATCATGTCACATGGATCTAATGTGTAGTCTGACAAAAACAATATATTCAATAAAAAAGGAAATTTTTTAAAGGTTATTACAATTGATTTTGTAATAATAATTCATAAACCTCTTCAATATTGAACACTGGAAAGGGTTCAAATAATTCACATTAATTTTAATTCAATTTGTATGTTCCAATAATTCCGGAATGTCTAAAATATCTACAGTCCTACATCCTTATTTTCTATTGTTACTTCATCTAACCCTTTCTCTCATAACGTTGCTTCAGAGCAACACTTCAAAAAATTAGCTCAAACAAACTTGTAACCGTCAATATGATAAATATCTAGTGTTGCAATGTGAAAGGAGTACAAATGGTGGTTAGTAGCGCTGAATATTATATAGGTATGGAGTTAGCATGTCTTGCAAGGAAAAGTGATGCCAAAAAGTGACGCCATGGGCGTATCTTCCTCCAATGCACCCCTGCCACTCGGTGCAATGGGGTTGTATGCCCCTCCTGCAATGCTCAGTGCTAATCGTGTAACAGTCAACGGAGGCTACGTTGTTCTGCACTGGTTGTAGCTATCACAATTATTATAACAAATAATTTACCAATAGTGACAATTATGATAATATTTTATTTCTGAAAACATATTGTTTACTAATTGTCGCAATTGGTGAGATTTATGAAAACATTATTTTTTATAGTTGGCTTCTCATTCAATTTTATTATATTTATATTAAAAGGTAAATTAAAAAGGTTAAACTATCATAATTGTTTTAATCACAGCTCATTTTTAACACTACTTTCTGGTTTAGAGGATAATGCTAAGTTAGGCTTGCATGCTTCATTTACTATCTCTTCTCATTTTCCTCTTAGAGATTTTGCTAGGTATGAATTCAGGTTTCATATACTTACTCATTTTCTTTTTCCATCTGTCAGTTCCATCTTTCCCAATCCACCCACATTCTTTTTAATTAAGTAACTGCTTTTCTGCATACCTGAGCTTGGCAAACGAATCGTGGTAGATGAATTTGTTCACGGAGCCACTTTCCTCTCTAACTGCCCCTTTGAGTCCCTTGTACTTAACTTCCTTTTGATGTTAGCGATATAGTTTTTGGTTCCGAAACAGACTTTAATTCTTTGAGTCATAAGATCTGAGAATAAAGAAGTACCAAGTTGCATAGGTGGTTTTTATCATTATATTATTAAACTCAATAGTACTGAATGTAAATGAAAATAATATGCTGCATTATAAGGTGGGACATATTTAATCCCACCATGCAACTTGTGTTCATGAATGATATTTTTAAGGTGGTTTACATATTATCCCACCATGTAACATATGTAACAAAATAGATAAGTTAAACCCCTTACATATATATTGATTTTGTTTGTACATAAACTACTTTTAATTATTATTTATTTATTATAAAAGGTAATTAATACATATATTTTCTCCATGCTGATCAGATGTCAACAAGAGTTATAAGAATATTTATATTTTGCATTCAACCTAATAGAATGATCAAGTCGTGACGTCACACTAAGTTTCTTGTTATACGTGTATGCGCCATTGCTTTTTTTTATAATGTAATTTAATCTCAAACTTTCGTACAATAAATTAGTTGAAAATAGTCAGTAGCATTGTCTTTCTTTTTGAGAAGTACATATATGCTTTGACCCATGTATAAATTCTTATATTTTTTAAGGTTTAATAGTATTTTTTGTTTTGAATTTATTATGATTTGAGCATACATTCTTCTCTCTGTTCATCTTGTTATTACTGTTATAAAATTATAGTTTTAGTGAGATGTCATAGCAAACTTAGTAATCAAATCATACATTTTTCATCATAGAAATTATCTGTATTTGTCATGTAAGTAACTATTAAATCTTTAAAAAGTAGGGTTTTGAGAAGTGCATGAGGTAGAGAGAGTTGTTAAAAGGAGGTACGTATCACATTCACCTCCTCTCCTCTCCGTGCATTCTGTTAAACTGATGTGAGTGAGATGGGCCCCATTAGTTTAGACCACGGTATACAGAATATGCATAGTAATGACAATAGAGTGATAAGTAGTGACAATTTTGATTTTAGAGCGTTGCTGAACGTCTCGATTGTCACTACATATACCTTATACTGGGGCTTAGACACGCCCATGGTGCCACTTTTTGGCATCACTTGCGCCTCTGCTATGCTACCTCCATCTTTATATACACTCAGTGGTTAGTAGCGCTCCAGATGCAGTTGGTAGAAGTTGTGTGTCGTGTTATCTCCGCTAAGATTTCGGCCTCTCTGTCGAGTATGTTCTATGTATCACCTTATTTTGACAGTATAATAATTACAGTAGATTCCAAATATATTACAGCTTTCTGCAATAATTTCTTTATTTATAACCCAAAAAAGATATCTGTCTAAGTATTTATAGATACATTAAAAAATTGTTGGTGAAAAAGAATATTTTACAAAGTGTTGCCTGAGAGCAACATCATGAATGTATGGTATAGACATAGATACAATCATTTTTTATCAACGAGATGTTCGTATATTCTACAAATACATGTGTAAGTAATTGTATTTGTTATTTGATTTTTTACAGAATGATCGTTGCTTGAATGAAGGAACATGAATGAAGGAATAATAATGTAGAAGAGAACATATAAAAGGCTACCAGATAATGAGCAACACTAGGTACAGGACTCAGTAACACTAGTTACAGGGCACAGAAACACTAGTTACAGGACACAGAAAAAATAGTTACAGGGCACATCAACACTAGGTACAGAGCACAGCTACACTAGTTATGGGCACATCAACACTAGTTACAGGGCACATCAACACTAATCACAGGACACAAAAACACTAGTTACAGGGCACAGCAACACTAGTTATAGGGAACATCAACATAAGTTAAAGAGCACAGCAACACTAGTTATAAGGCACGGCAACACTAGTTATAGGGCACACCAACACTAGTTACAGGGCACAGCAAAACTAGTTACAGGGCACAGCAACTCTAGTTATATGGCGCAGCAACACTAGTTACAGAGCAAAGCAACACTAGTTACAGAGCACAACAACACTAGTTACAGGGCACAGTAACACTAGCTACAGGGCACAGCAATTCACTAGTTATAGGGCACATCAACACTAGTTACAGGGCACAGCAACACTAGTGACAGAGCACAGCAACACTAGTGACAGGGCACAGCAACACTAGTGACAGAGCACAGCAACACTAGTGACAGGGCACAGCAACACTAGTTACAGGGCACAGCAATTCACTAGTTATAAAGCACAGCAACACCACTTACAGGGCATAGCAACACTATTTATAGGGGACAGCCAATTAAAGGATTATAATTAATAATAGTACTCGCAGATATAAAAACAGTTTTTTGCACAACATTTGTGAAATCACAGCAAGATGGCGTCAATGACTCGTGCAATGCTTATGCTCTTTGTCACTGGATGGTGCTTTTTAAAAATAAATTAAATCAAATTTTCTTTGATTAACAAACGTTTGACTTTACCAGCCCCCCCCCCCCTTAAAGCATTGATGTGATGATGTGTTCCAATAATTTCAGCCAAATAATAAGTTATTGTGATAAAAAAAATTACAAGCAATTAACACTGAATCTTAAAAATCTTCCAATTTAGAAGAACATCAAGTTTCAATTAGGTGATTCCAAGCTCCAGATGACGATGTTTTGATTCCCATTCAGTGATGGTATTCCAATCAAATTCTGAACTCATTCAAATAATAGGAGTTGAGATATTTGGCCTGGTATTGACAAGCAGGGAATGAGGTTTGGAAAACATTTCGAAGATTTGAATCTGCTCCGAAGACGAACAATTTTGGCATTTGATATAGAATAGTTCTTACTGGTTTAATTGATATTATGTAATTATATATCGGAATTAGTAGGAATATTGTATAATGAAGATTTGATCAATCTGAATATTTGTCATTTTTTCTCTAACGTAGATGAAATGAAAGATATTCTATCAAAGTCCAGTTGAAACAACTCCATTTTATGACTTTTGTCTTACTGATTAAAATCTTAATAATAAAAATGTATATTAATACTCTTCAAAAATTACGCAAAAATACGCAAAATATAGATAAATAAACAGAATAAGTGAATAATATTAAAAGTTTTTAGCTATAAAATAAAGAGAAATATCATAATACCAATTAAATTTCTTATAATCATATATTGAAGGCATTTTCATTACCTTTAGTTGTAGTATTTAATATATTGTTTTGCTGACTAGTGAGATCAGGCAATTTTCTGGTTAAACTAAAAAATACTTTAGTAGTTTACAGTAATGGTAGATGAAATGAAGTATTTTCATGTACTGACTTTATTATTAAGATTTTTTAATGTGTGATATTCAACAGGATTTTCTTAATTTCATAAACATTTTATTGCCTTCAAGCTGCAAAATGTGAATAAGTGATTAGCCATATTTTTCAATACTTTCATTTTTGCCGTCATCTTATAATTGGAACACTCCCATGTATATATTTTCATTGAAATTATCTTAATTAATAAACATTTATTTATAGGAATTTGAGATTTTAGTTTCTCTCCTAAGCAGTTATGTTGAATGTATATAGTAAGGTCAATTTTTTTTTCTGTAATAATAATGTAATGATTAACTTTATAATGGCAGAAACAAAATATAGTGTAAGGACTATGTAAAATCTTGCTGGAGGATAAGTGATCTTTTTATTTGTTCAGAAGTTACAATGACAAGTAATTAGAATAGAAGTTAAAGTCGGAGACTTGAAGTAACGAGTGTCAATAATGTACGTGTATTCAGTATATTTTCGTAAATTATACGATAACAATGGAAACTGATTTTCTAATTAAATACCAATAAAAATCTCTATTAAATTGATAGTTAATCATTCTAACTACCTCCTTGAAAGAAAATCACTTAAATATTATTGATTTTATATCTACCCTCGTAATTCAAAAACAATAATGTCAGTGTACATCTAATTTGTACGAATGTTACTTATTATTTTTGGGCTGTAAAGTTGGGTTCATAATGAAGCCCCATTGTTTTCAATTGTAGATAACATAATGAAACAACGAGATATCCGAAATTTTGAGACTTTTTGAAATTGGAATTGGCGGTTCTTTTAAGATTGACCTCACGTTGTAATTATTATGAGTTTTCAAATTTTATGTTTCTAAGATATTTTGATAATAAATCAGATTGCTTACTATATTCGATATTATCTAGTTATATATAAAATATACTCTAATTCTATAAAAAAATTCATTAATGGAAATAATGTTAAAATCAATTACAATTTGAATTACAATTATTAATTTCAATAAATGCGACCAGTTTTGAGCGATGATCATAGAAAGAGGTAGTACTTCAAAATTCAATACACCAAACTAGAATAAATTTGAAGATTTCAAGTGCTTCAAACAGAATATTTGAATAGAATTAATTTTAAATGCAGAAAAAAGATTATACGCTTCATGAGAGCTCTTCAGGTTCGTGAATACTTTAGACGTGTATTGTCCTTTGTATATAGATAAAATGTAACGTGTTTCTTAAGTGTTCACAAATTACTTTTAGAATATAAGACTGAAGCAAGTAAAAATATTAAAATTTGGATACTCCCTTGTTAGGAGATCTAGGTAGATAATTTAATGTAAACAATTAAAAGTCAACTGTAAGTGGATTAAGGTAAAATACAAGATAACTTTTCACAATTCATATATTCATTTTTATATTCTAAACTTGTTCTGAGGATCAATATAATAGTAATCTAAATCTTTCAATACAAACTTTGAAATGTTATCCATAAGGCATTTGTTTTCTCTGTTGGATGCTCGAAAAACTATTATTATACAATTGGAAATAATATTTCTCCGGAAATTGAAATAATAATATTCAATTTTTCTTAATACATTACGCATAAAATGGACAATTTATTTTATTGGCAAAGCTTTCGAATATTATCAAAAACTATTATTTTTCTTACCCAGGAAACTTTTCAAATTCAGAAGAGTTAAACCACTCCATTCGCTTCTTTCAGGCGAAAATATGAATTGATTTAGATGCCGTCAGGAGCCAAATGGTTAACATTAAATATGACACATACTATAGATTGAAAAAACTTCATAATGGGTCCAATTAAACTGTACACAGAGCATTATGAATTTATAATTTTCTAAATCTCTGATTTTCTGGATAATTTGAAGCTTTCGTAAAGAAGTTAGGGATAAAATTCTTCCCATTCTTTGGTTTCTGATCCATTAAGACTTGATGCGTGACTCGACTGAAGATTTTCACTCTCGAAAGAAGATTGCAAGAAAAAGAGGATAGAAAACCCGAGCCATGGGGATTGATAGAAATCCTGACTATAACTTTCACCAATATTCTTCTAATGATGGGAATAGTATATACTTAATAAAAAGAAAACTTACAATAATTCACTTCAAGTTGATCATTTTTGTAGGAAAGGAAATCTTATTCAAAAATGTTCTTATTTCAAGCGAAATATGATGCTTACCATTATTAAAATAATGTATTATGCTGAATAGCAGCAACCGTTCAATCTGTTCATTGCAGATGGCGTCATTTACATTAGTGACTTCATGACTTTAATTAAATTCCCATTGATAGAAAACCAAATATTATAACAGCAGGAGGTCAAATTATACTTTCATATCCAAGAGAGATTTTTTACCGAAAAAAAAAATCACATTCATTTATTGGTAATCTTCGCTCCATGAACAATTTTCTTGTTACCATTTTATTAGATATTTATATGATATTTTATTTCTCAACTCATTAGAGATGCTCTTTGTGGTTCATTGGTTGAAATGGAGATCATGTCTACCATTTAGAAATTACTGTCACTGAATATAATAGCAATGAAAATTATTGAAAGGAGATTGATTAACTACATAGTGAATATAAAGTCTAGGGTATGTAAATAATACGCTACGTTTTCCTCTGATATATACATGAATATAATTGTTATAAAAGTACAGAATGGAATGGACAGAATAATAAATAATTCTTTCAAAATTATAGATTTAAAAATAATTGCCATAAGCTTATTATTAGCCAATTGATGTCGATAAAGAGTGATATTAAATATTGTGAATGTGAAGGGAAATTATACTTCATAAATCACTTTTTGTATTATTCACGAAGTCCTCTAACTCTCAATATTAAAGAAGTACAATAATCTGATTACCAACATTCATTTATCTATTTATGAATTCCAATATGAACACGCGATTTTTCTCAATTAATTGCAAATTACTATTACTGAAAAAAAAAATTAGATTCAATTTATTTTTTGTCAATAGCAACGCCTAACTCTTGCTGACAAACTAATATTCTGTTCTCTTTGACTTAAAAGGTCGCTTTACCCTCACAAAGTGGTCAAGTGGATCTCTCTCTTGAATGCAGATGAGAGCTGCAGGACTCACTTTGCTGATGAAAAACTTTAATATTTAATGGTAAGAAAATGTACCGTGATCGTAATTTGAAATCCTTCATTCTTCAGTTAGGTGATAACTCATCAATACTGGTTCGAGTCTTAAACATTTTCCAGCAACCATTTGTGTTTTCTGAACTAAGACTGTAATAAAATCTTTATAAATTGACTTTTTAATATTCTTTCTTAATAAAAACCAATATTTGGTATTTACACATACATTTGTAAAGCCAAAGAATAATTTTATTTTTAATAAAATTAACAAGCATAGAGAAGAAACAACTATTTATTGGGTCTTCTAAATATTTGCACAAAACCATTTTCACCACCCATCAATTAAATCCTTTTTATGTTCACCAAATAAGGTAATACCTAATTAAAATTTAACTGCGAATGGAGAAGGGTTCAATAATTGTAAAGGTACCAAAAAGAAACAAGCACTTTCAATAGTTTTTGAGATATATTAACTTAAATTTAGGTTCCGGTTCTTTAGGAACACCCTGTATATTTGAATAAATGCTCATACTATGATTATATTTCCATTAATCACCTTCTATTTTGCCTAATCATACGTAATTTTGTTGAGAAGTAAAAGTCATGAAAAGACAGCTACCAAATGAGGACAAGGGTTAAATAAGATTAATTTATTTACTATATGCAGCAGAACAAACTTAATGGATAGAACAATTAACATTAACTATGTTTTATATCATATAGATACATGCATTAAACTACTGTTAAATGAAAACTTTTATCATGACATTTAGTTCAATTCAAAAAATATTTTGTGTTTAAATTACGATTTTTTCATGGACGAATTTTCCGTAGACAAAAATTCCGTGGACGAATTTTCCAATCATGGGATTTCATATACATTTATTAATAGAGTTATTCACGTAAAAACGTTATTATAAAGAAACTCATATAATTAAATTGATAATCTCCAGTCAATAAAAACATATGTACATCTATCATCTTGTCTACAATGACAGAAGGATTTATTTCAACAAACAAAATCAGAAAAATAAATTTATCATTCGATTAGCAATAATGAATTGATTTTGTTTTGAAATCTTATATAATTCATAAAAAATATTAATAAACATAAAGCATTTACTAAATACATTATAGATAAGAAATTATTATTTCAATTCTATATCTGTTAGGACAATGCACAAGCAAAACCTATACCCAGCTAACCACATAATCTCTGTCCTGCGTGCGACAGAGAGGGACAACTTTCGCTAGCAAGTGACAGAGAGGGACAGGGGATTTCAGTCGTCTCAAAACGTCTGAAATCCACTTCTGTCCCACACTAGATGTACCGCTCTGTCCCACACGGGATATCCCTCTCTGTATCACGCCAGATGTCCCTCTCTGTCACACGTCTGTCCAACGCGGATTGTCCCTATGTATTAATAAACACTAGTTGGTAACTATAGAAAGGTATATATCGAAACCACTGGTAGGTAACTTGGTATGTTTTGATAAAGGCTAGTAGGTAACTAGGTTGGTATTGATGAACACTAGTAGGTAACTAGGTAGCTAGTGAATAACACTAGCAGGTAATAATGCATGTATTGATGAACACCAGTAGATAACTAGGTAGGTATCGAAAAACACTATTAAGTATATAGGTAGCTATTGATAAGCACTGATGGGTAACTAGGTAGGTATTGATGATAATCGTAGGTAACAAGGCAAGCATTGAAAAATACTTGAAGATATATATGTATTATCAGAGGTTATTTAAACTCAACGTTGAAGGTATATAGGTAAGCATTCATAAGCAATAGTAGGTCAGTAGGTAAGTATAGATGAACACGGTAGGTAATGGAAAATACGAGGAGGTAACTTGGAAGGTACCGATAAACACTAGCATATAACACAGTATAGGTAAACAGTATACACAGTACTGGAAAAATTATTTCGGATTTTTAAACATTGAAATTTTGTTAATAAAAAGGTAAATAAACCAATTTTGTTGATTGCAATTGGATTTATTTTAATACACTGATATTGTGATACGTTTCGATCATCCATAAACACTTAATTGGGCAACATTGAGTATCCGTATAAGTGTTTCAACTGTTGTTGCCCATTAATTTCTCTACAGTCACCATTTTCTTCTCATTCCAAGTCACTTTCTCTCTAATTCCCCATCACTTTTTCCCATACCCCATCAATTTTCCGCATTCCCAATCACATTGAATATCATTGATTTTTTCCAAAATCAAATATTTTTATTACAAAAAGGTGAATTAAATCACGGTAAAAAGAGTTGCAAAGGTGGAGTGTTTTTTCCCTCCTCCACATTCAAAGAATGGCAGTTAAAATCCTTAGATTGAGAATTGAAATAATTTTTGACTTTTGTGGGGAGTGGAAAAAGTGATAACGAATGGGAAAAATTGATGAAGAATTGGGAAAAAGTGATGGGGAATTGAAGAGAAAGTGATGGAGAATGAGAAGAAAGTGCTGTGGAATTTTCAAAAAAAATATGATGACAGTAGAGAAAATGATGGGGAATTTGGAGAAAGTGAGGTTAATGAGGAAACAACCGTTAAACAAAATGTTGTCAAACTAAGAGCTTATGGCTGATCAAGACATATCACTATCTCAGTGAATTAAATTAAATCCGATTGCAATCAATAAAATAGGTTTAATTAACTATTTGGTGAATAAAATTTCTATTTTGAAAAACCCATAATAATTGACCCAGTACTGTAGGTTACTAGATGGGTATTTATAAATTCTAATAAATTGCTAACTATTTATTTATATTAGTACACATATTTTACATCATTTAGAATAAAAAAGGAAAGATACAAAAAGAATACAATATTAAATAATATTCATTTATAAAAACTTCAAAACACGCACTTTACCACATTGAAAAAAGATCAACCAAATCTTCCGCCATATCCAGGTTGACTCAGTGGATATGTCGTAGCCTTCAATTCTACATGAGACTACACTTGCTAATTTGCTTCCCGGACACACCACTTAATTTTCTCCCCATTCCATTCCATTTAATATGAATATAAATATGTAACATTAAAATAATCTATATAAAGCCAAACTTACGTATACACTATAACCCTATGCAATAAAGTAAAAAATGAAAATAAATTGTACTTGTATTTTTTATATTTCTTATATACGGAAATATGTATAATAGGTATACCCAAATTAAACGAAAAAAAAAGAGAATCAGAAGATGGATGTCCCTCACCGTACTGCTTCTACAAGAAGTGGGACAGCGAAGGACATTCCTATTCTGTCCCACGTCTTGTTTCTCTCGCTGTCCTGAGTCTACAAGACTTTAGACGGTGAAGGACGCAAGTCGTTGGACACCGAGGGACATCCATCTCCAGTCCAACGTCTTGTATCCTTCACTTTCACACGTTTTGGCTCCCTCGCTGTTCCACGTCTGTCCCACGTCTTACAAACGGAATGGGATTAGACGTAGGATATGCGGTTGTCCCTCGCTGTCCCCCATCTTGCAAGACCCACGATTAGACGTCTAACAGCAAGGGACCTCTGTGCAAACAGCGAGGGTTAGATTTCTGAAATTCCCCGTCAAACGTCGTGCTTAACGTCTAAAATCACTCTATAGCGAGGTGTATTAGACGTCTTAAGACTAGGGAAAACTGCTTTTCATTGGCTGGTTACAGGAATGCCTTGCTCATAATACAACTCACACACAAGAAAATCGAATACAAATATTTTCATTTTGAAATATATTAAATGTTACATTGAAGTAAGCTATATATTTTTAAAATCAAATTTTAGTCTGAGAAAAGAGTCAGAATGTCATTACCACAATTTTATGGAAACCTTAAACACACAGTGTGAATTAAGTTATGATGTTAGGTGCAAATTACATCTAATACAAGCTCACATCTCTTTTATTCGTATTATTACAGCTGCAGCATGGCCAGAAAAAGCTCAGGGATTAATTATCTTAATTAATCACCTCCACATTGCAACATGGTTACTGATTACCTTAGTTACAGCTTTAATTGCATTGGCTTAGATTTTAGAGTTACTGCAATATACACACAGAGAAAGGATTAGTTGAATCAAATCAAATTTGATTTGTTTTGACTCCTATGAATGGGTTATATTTGCGCCTACCTACGTGGTGAGTTGCAGGTACTACTTAAAAGTAGTTAAATTGACGTGGGTTAAAACAAAACTGTCGTTTTGACTCACTCCTAAACTTAAAAAAATTGGATTAACAGTCGTTGTGAGTTCATACAATACACTCTGTCATAGTTGTTTCAACATACTTTAAAATTATCAAAAAAGTAACTATTAACTCTCATAGTAAGTAGATGTAATCTATAAAATGAATTGAATTAACTAATGTTTGATGGCACACTACATCATATTTGTTTTAACACACATGAAAACATGAATATAGTCTGACCAACTCACGTAATAAATTGATTCAAAGCATAAATTGGTGACCTATTAGATATGAGTAAACTTTTTTCTCTGTGTATAGGGTACGGTACATCACGATCGATTTTGCTACTATTGAAAGGTTCTTCAGAGAATGATTGCAAGTAGCTATTACTATTTGATATATAGCAAGATTTATTTTGATTGTTAATTGGGCTCTAGGTATATTCCACCCCGGTATATTCCACCCCGATAAATTCCACCCTGGTATATTCAACCCCAGTATATTCCACCTCAGGTATATTCCACCCCGATAAATTCCACCCCTGTGACTATGCTCATATGGGTGCCAATAAAAATACAAAGATTTTATTTTTAGATTGCCATTTGTTAAATAATTCGTACCGATGAAAAAATAACTCAGACAATATCCTGAGACATTTGGACGATATTCAAAGGTAGCTCAAGTCAATTGAATTTTATCCTAATAGAATGACATATTTTCATAATATGGTAGTTTATTTCAAAGTTTACGTGTTGAACAATTTAATATTAATTCCCTTTTAACATGAAACTGCATATGTGCTAATACAACAATGGTTGGATGAGGTGTGAAAGGGGTCGACTGGCAGAGACAACCAAATCAATGTTTTCGCTCTTTGCTTATAAGTTGCTGTTTTGGATTCTAGGACCAAATTACCCGTGGGCAAAATCTCTCATTGTAAAAAGGTAATAACCTCCCAGTCTTAAAAACCTTTACAATAATCCTCACCTCCCTATCGACAAAATCCTGGTAAAAAAAAAACATAAAAAAAAGCCTTCGGCCAAAAACCACCACTTTTCCAAGAAGTTAAAATACCAAATTCAAAATGAAATTAATATAACAATAAATACTAAGTGACATCATCTTACAATTAATCTCGCTGTTGTGTAGGCGGTAGGGAAGAAAATTAGCTTGAAATTGAAAATCTAAATACCTCAACTGATAAAGAGCGTTCACACAACCTTTCTTTTTGCTGTTCTATGTATCACATGTGTAGTGAAAAATTTGCAGCTTGTTTTTAGCCAGCAAAAGGTTTAATTTGATACAGTGCAAATGCTAGTTACCTAGTATTATATATAATATCAATAAATGACTAATATTAATAACTAACCAAACCTAACCTGTATAGTGGGGTGGAAATTATCAGGGAGGAATTTCAATTAAATGTAATTACCGGGCTGGAATATACCGGTCACCGTTAATTGAGGTTTCGAAATAGAAAAAAAAACTGTTTCTTATATCCCATGATACTATATTGGAAATAGTGAATCACTCTTACAATTATATAACAGGGTTCGAAGAATTATCTCATGGAAAGCTAGGTTCCATTAACAGATTTCAGTCAATCTGTTATCATATAATATTCACAAATGATGTATTGAAAATCCATATTCTTTCTGACATAAAAAATATAACTAACAAGAAAATTCCCATGATATTTTATTGGGATAATCATGAGGAAATCATGAAGCTAAATAAGTTACGAGATCTACCTGATCGTCATCAGATATTGGAATATCAAAAATTGTTATCACAGATACCTATAATTACTTAATTAATTCAATAACTGGAAATGAAAATGATGCAGATGCAAATTGTTAACACGGCAAAATGTTTCTTCCAGAACACATATTATGTTTTAACTCTAGTAACCTAGGAACTGGTCTAGGTGCGCTAATCCTCATGGAAAAATATTAATAATTTTATTTTCAAACCGATATGGAAGCTGTCTTTTCCTGACTTCTACTTTTCAATATAGTTACATACGATTATACAAAAAAGAATGTGATAGAAGACAAGATACTCATATTATGAGCATTCATTCAAATATACAGGGTGTCTCAAAGAACCCGAAATACAACTTTAAGTCAGTATATTTCAAAAACTATTAAAGGTGCATCTTTTTACCTGGGATCTTTTTCTTTAAATCCTTCTTCATCCACAGTTAAATTTTCATGAAGTTTTATTCATTTTTGTGAATGTAATAAGGATTCTATTGATGGGTGATGAAAATGGCTTTTAAGAAAATAGATAGAAAATCTAAGAAATATTTATTTTTCATCTTTGCTTGTAAATTTCATTCTAAATTTGTTACTATTCTTTTGCGTTTCCCAATGGATGTGTAAATATCAGATGAAGGTTTTTATAAAGACTAAATATAGAAAAATCAATTTGTTGAGATTTTATAACAGTTTCAGTGAAGACTGGCGCGCCTGGGCCAGTCCCTAGGTTAGTGAGCAAACTTTAAAGGCCTAGGTTACTAGTGTTAACCTTACTGAAAAGTCAATACGCAATAACATGTTAAAATACTATCTACTACTATCTAAAAAAATTGCAGTATGTGATGCAGGACTGCATTGATGTTTTTTACACAGCGAAGTGAAAAATCGAACATAGGCAAAAAAGCTGTCGAAGATTTTACCTTATTTTACAGTGGAGAGAACTGCATACATTGGAGAAGACTGATACAGTTGAAGGGACTGATACATAGAAGAGAACTGATACAGTGGAGAGGACTGACACAGTGTAGAGGACTGATACAGTAGAGAAGACTGATACTCCAAGTAATTGGTTTACTACAGGAACTATAGCAGAGGGATCATCAATATCGTTAAGTTTTATCAGTTTTACCACTAGAGTTGATATTTTTGTTAAGAGATCTGGTGATATTTTTTTTTCTCTGAACATTTTGAACCTTTTGAAACCTTCATACTACTATCAGTAGGCACTGTTTGAATAACTGAGAATAATTTGGATATTGAATTACCCGGGCATCTAGAAACTTATTACCTACTGTTTCATTGTTTTCAGATTAAAATTGCATCTCTGTATGACACTCTTTTCAGTGATTTGTTTTTTTCCACTGTCTTGCCTCTAATAATGTTTCGACATTCCCATAATTGGCAATATGATTACCCTAACAATTAATACATTTTTCAATTGTATTTCAAGAATTATTTGATTTACAATGACATTCTCTTTTGCTGCGAGAACCTGCACCTGCTACACATCTTGCAGCAAATCTAAAGTCAAAAGCATTGTGGCCAAAGCCTTGTTATTTATATCCTTGCCAAGGTTTTGCAATATATTGCCTTACCTTGAAAATTTCATGATAGATTTCGACTTTTGTAAAGAGATTGTCTTGAAAGACTAGCTTAACATTCACATTAGGAATTGTATCCCTGCCTGTGTAAATTCTTTCTACTGATTGAACTGAAGCTCTTTTTTTGCTTCATTTTGAGGTGTATCTATACAGCTCTGCTAAGTTGTTGAGAGGCTTGTATTCAAAACTTAATCTGCTAGTTTCCCAGTTTTTTGAGAGAGCTAATTTGGTTCATGAGATCAGAATGAACTTTTCTTAAGTGAACTATTAGGAAGTTACGTCTAAGATTCTTGCTAGTTTTTCCATGGAGCACTTTCCCATACTTTGAATCTACCCAGGATTTCATTAAAATATTTAATTTCGGTTTTGGTTTAGCCCCATTCATTTCAAAAATAGGTATGGATTTACCTAATTAGCTAGTCTTAAAAAGACAGATGTGAGTATTTACTATTTAGTAACTTAAGTTCCAAAGTAGCAAACACTATTACAGTATATTAGAAAAAAATTGTTACACCTAGTTCCTATTCTATACCTTTAAGGTAAAAATGAACTATTCTACAAAGTTATGAATAAATTGTTATGATGATTATGTACGAAATATCTAATTGGAATATTTTGTTAGACTCTATCTTACCAAATAAAGTGGATTGCTCACCAGTCATGATCCTCCTCCGTTTCTCGCAGCCGTCTCCACTCAAAACAAATAACTCCCTGAAAATCTTAAATAATTGTGGAAGTCTTGCCAATTGGAATTGAAAATCTAATTTGTGGAAATGGTTCAGAAATATGTTTGTCAGACGAGAAGCGGTAAGAATGTTCTATACGTCACAGGTTCGTAAGTCACTGGATTTTTCAAAAGAGTGTCTTGGAACATCTTGGTATTCATTGACCTGAGACAGTATTTTTTGGCACTTAGTTGGGAGCTAACGTTAATCTTGTGCTTTTTCATCACTGTAGGCTATTTCCTTATTACTAGTAAACTTGTTGCACATAATTTATAGATATGTAACATTTAACTTTATTGGTCTTGTATTAATTATCAAATATTAGCTAGCTACCAATCCTTGGTAGCTAGTTTACTTAAAATGGCTAGGTAGCTAATTCTATTGCTGGATTTCAGTGCCGTGGGTCCTGGCCATATCTTATTAAGCAGGTGAAAATATATCCATGATTACAGTCTCTCAAGTCGTCTGAACCATCCGACTCCATAATAGCCACCCAACTCCTTCATTGTCACCCGATTACATTAAAGTCATCCTACTACATTTTATAGTCTTTCGACTACATTTTACTGTTTTATAGTCATCCAACTTCATTATATAGTCATCCGACTCCATTATAGTCATCCGATTCTATTTAAACAGAGTCATACTTCTACATTATATAGACACCTGGCTCCATTATAGTCGGTGACAGGACAATAACCCCCGTGTCAAAAAAAAACCTGCGGTCAAAAACGCCCGTGCAAAATACCACCCGGACAAAAAAAAACGGACAATAATCCCCCAAGCAAAAACTCCCGGTGCAAAAAAATCACGGTCGATATAATCAGCCAAATTAAATTATATTAATTTTCATAATTTTTATTAATACAATTACAAAATGTTATAAATATAAAGATATATAGCGCACCTTACACCTTATTTTGCAAAAAAATTATCAAATTTTCTATGAAAATGTAATATTTATTGGTTCGCATCGAATAATGTTAAATATATGAATAAAAATTAATTATGTTATTCATATTGACCGCGGGTTATTTGCACTGGGGTTTTTTGCTTGTTTTTATTTTGCCCGTGGGGTTTATTGCACGGTTTTTTTTTTGTCCGGTGGGTATTTTGGATATGGGGAGGGGGGTTTCACTGCACTTATTATTTTTTTTTTTGCACTGGGCTTATTGTCCTGGAATCATCATAGTCACATGGTTCCATTATATTCATCTGGCTCAATTATAGTCATCTGATTAATCATTCTGCTCGTGGATTTCTTGATCCAAGGCTTCCCTACCTTCTTACTATTTTCAGGTCAGGTACCATTATAATAATTTAGTATTAATCGTTATTCTTTCTGAAGTTATTTATTTTACATATTGATTCTAGTTTGAAGTTCTAGAGTTTGATTCGTAAGTACTAGAAATCTAGACCTTTACAAGTGGTGAAGAAAAAAATATGTTTGAACTAAAAACCTCACTGTAAAGTTAGTCGAGCTACTGTATATTTTTAAGGTGTATCACAGTTGTAATGTTTAGGTGTAGCAATTTGTACAGTGTACAGTACATCCACCTTCTTTATATTTGAATAGAGGTTAACAACAATATTATTCTCAATAGTTTTTTATTAAATGATAATTAAATAATTATTGACCGAATTAATTATCGTGTTTATATGATAAAATATCGATACACCGGGCTATGTGGTGGCGAAGGATGAAATTACAATAATATGATATAACAAACAATGAATGGAAATTTCTTTTACTATATAGTATTTAGAAAGCTAATTGTTTTTTTAAAAGATTTTTAAGAAATATTTCCTTTCTAATTTGAAATTATGAATCTAAATAAAATGATATATTCAATCTAATCAACTAACCAAACCGTATGAAAATTCTTTGATTTATATTTCAATCTTCCTCACCATCCCTCTAGCTGCAATCTACATCTACTTAAAGCTTTACCTCTTCTTGGCGATTATATAATGAATGATCTGAGCAAACATGTCCAATGTTTGTTCAGGTCAATTGGCTCTGACTTTGTTTGAGCAGTAGATGAGCTATGAAAAGCAGTGTTTATAATCACTAGTAAGTTAAAAACGCTTCAAGTTAATTTATTTTTTTGAATTTCGAAACAAAATATTTTTTAAGAGTTATTTTCGAATATAACTGATATTGACATATCCCAAATGCTTCCATCATTCCAAATTGCAATCTTCATCTTTAATAAGATGTAACAGTTCTTTAAAAATACGAAGTAATCAATACATACCAAATACATGCACTATCATTATTCCTTGTTATTGTTGATTACAGCTTCAGATTAGGAACACTTCAGTTCATAAACTATCGTGAGAATATTACATCGTAAGTTACAAAATACACTGTTTAAGCTGCTTCCAATTTCAGACTGAATTACATGGAGAGCGAAATTCAATTCTAACTTTCCATGTCGCATCTATCATATAAGAATATTAGCACCATGATGCGATATTTCTACAGATAAAACTAAATAAGCTGCTTCCAGTCGCATGTGGGCCCAAAGCTGAAACCAGTCTCTTAATTCGAATACCTGATGGAAGTCACTTCGATTAACCTGTTAGGTCAATTGCAGGAAATTATTATGCCTGCACATAAACTGAAAAGTCATGATAAGTAAAATGACTTATCATATGATAAAAATGAAAATGAAAAAAAAAATGGAAGCATGTTGCAGAAACATTGATAGGTTGAACAAATATCATACAGCATCACTGATTGGTTTAAATAACATTGTGTGTATAATTGTATATGTATTAACACAGCAACTTTCTTAGTATGTATAGTTGTTTGTCAATATTAAAGATAATTCATACATTATAAATGTTGACGCTACACATATTGACTTGAAGTAGATTCACAACATCCTATAAATGTTAAATGACTGCATATTACCAATCTCTTTTATTCAAATTTCATAGCAATGTAAATGCATAGATAATATATGCAGATTGCTTACATTATTACAATGACGATTTACTACATCATCTCAGTATCAATATTTTATCAATATGTAATTCAGCCTTTTTACAATATGAGAAAATAATTCTAAAACCAATGTTTAATTATTTAATAAGCTGCAATAATTTGTATCAAATGTTGCTTAATATGTCCATTTTTTCAAACGCCACGTTGCTTTGTTACAATGGAGAAAATAACACTGAAATCAGATGTTATTGATCCTGTATAAAGAACATTTCATATGCCTCTTTAACTTTTTTCAAAACCGGTTACAATTATCTTCATTGCAAAATTAAAACAAGTGAGTATTGTGAATAGAAGCAATTCATATTGTATTTAAGTTCTAATTGTACAGTCATGATATTAATATTAATAATATAATATTACATATCATATTTTAAAGTTATGATTCAATTGAATTTTTTTAATGTTTTTTTAACTACATTAATATTAAATGATCTGTATAATTGCAGCATAATTTATTGGTGATAAATGAGAATTGTTATCAATTCATTATTTATTTTTTATTCATTATTTTTTTTCACAAACAAACTTTAATTATTGCCAAAATGTTGACTTCAAAATTGTTGCAATTACTAACAATCAATTGCATTCATCAAATATGAAGAATATACCACGAGGAACTTCACTCGAGGAATTAATTTCTCAGAATTACTGAATCTTTTAGAGTCTAAAAGCTCTCGTTAACGGGAGAATGGATTCATATGGTATTTTCACACAATAAGGAAGGAGAAAGCACACACATACTAGGGTCACACACACTCATATTTGTCATTTGTGGTCTCAAAGATGCTGTACTATCATGCTTCATCTGTGAACTCTACATCAATGGTTCATGGAGAGAGTGTTTTGTCGTTTTCAATTCTCTTCAGCTCCGGCAGGTGATTTGACCTCAATCCAGGGATCATTGAGATTTGTTTCATATTCAATTCAAAACAAAATTCCTCTCATTTTTATAACGAAAAATAGTAATACCAACAGTGTTCCCTTCTGTTTAGACCAGAAGGCTTAATCACGGAAGATTTTTCTGCTCTCTAAAATAACCGATTCAATGTATTTTCGATTTCATCATAGTACTGCACCTACAGTCCTCAGACAAACAAAAAACCACCGCAGTCGAAAGACTAATTTAAAAAAAAATACGTAATTGTAATCGCATAAACCAAACTCTTATTTCATTGCGAGATGTGGATAGCAGTTGTGCCTTTGTTATCTGATGACTGATCAGCTCTAGCGATCAGAATATTCTTTAATTAATTAATGGGCACGATTTGTATGCCATTCTTTTTTTTTTGATTATGCTAATAAATTCGACAACCTCTAATCCTTTCGTCCATATCATCACTGCATCTGTAAGCTCAGTTAAATCCGTCACCTTAATATTTGAAATAATAGCCTACATCAAATTAAAAACAAATACATTGGAGATTCAAAGGCTGGTACATACAATTGCAAATAAAAGAGGATTCGAATCCATCAAATAGATTACTTTTGACTCATCATTCCTCAGGAAACTCATTACGAGTTTCTTTTTGTTTTGGTCAACTGAAAAAAAAGGCTGATTAATGTGCTCTTCAGGTTTGTTTAGTGAGTCATAAACAGGAGGGTACTTCATGGATTTGAGTGAGCTTAGAACAGATTATGTGAACGAACAAATAAATATTTTTTTTCCGTGATCCGACAGTTGGGCCCAAGACAATTGGGCCCAGGACAATTGGGTCCCAGGACAATTGGGGTCCCAAGAAATTGAGCCCCGTGACAATTATATTATTTTCCAATTTTTCTTCAGAGCTTACTGTATTAACTTAATTACAGACCCTTGCTACTATAATAACTAGGTTTGTGACAATAAAAGTTTTCTATAAAATATATAGTCTTGAGCATATTTAAAATATAGAATATTCCTTATATGATAAAAATATTCTTGTTATGAAAAATAATTATTTTTTAATAGAACAATTTCTTTTCAGGAATAAATACTAATATTTTTTTTAATCTACAATAATTTTCTGTTCTGAGATAGGTCATGTAAGCAAGAAATTTCCTAGTTACAGTACCTCTATATTGAAATAGTAAATGAGATAGGATTAAGCCGATAGAAAATAAGAATGTAGCTATTTTAGATAAAGAAACAATAGAAAATAATTATAAAGATGTAGGTATTTTAGACATGCCGGAATTATTGGAACATACAAATTGAATTAAAGTTAACGTGAAATATTTGAATACTGTGCAGTGTTCAATAATGAAGAGGTTTATGAATTATTATTATAAAATATACTTTCATTATCTCATTTTATCCAAACAACTGTTCAATGTAACGTTTAACCTTTAAAATTTACCCATTTTTTACCAAATATTTGTCTTTGTCAGACGATGTACATTTACACTACACATTGGATCCATATGACATGATTCAAAATGATGACTTATTTAAATTCTTCTAAGGTTTTCATTGCATTGAAATATGAGATTAGCATCCAAATGTGATTTAAGGTACTTGTTAATATGTTCCTTATCAAGAATATGAATCGAATTAAAAAATATAAACATATTTTTAGAGAATATAAAGCATTTTTCAAAGATAATACTGTCACTTCCCTAGTAAAGACAAGGTAGTATTTCTTTATTGTGTCTTCTGCCCAATTTTTTCTGGCCAAATTGTCGTGGGCCCAATTGTCATGGGGCCCAATTAACCGTGGCCAAAGTGTCGTTGGTCCCAATTGTCCTGGGTCCAATTGTCTTGGACCCAATTGTTGGAGGGCCAAATTTTCGGAGCCCAACTGTCGGGGCCCAATTGTCGGTGCACCATTTTTTACAATTTTTACATTCATATTTTGGTCTCTCATTGTATGTTAAGTTTTAAAGGTAAAAATATAAATTTTGTTGTACCAAAATTGCCGTCCTTCATGTGAAAAACAGTACTTTTCGTTGTGTCGATTTGCTAGTATTTCTCTTCTTCAAAAATTATGTTCTCCTGTTTTGGAAATAGTACCGTTGCATCCATATTTTTGTATTATTTGTATGCAAATCAAATTAACTTAACAAATTTCATAGCAAAAAAATAGCAAACGTAAAGTTTTCAATAAGATATATAATTTACGGATATACTACTCAAATATAAATTGCAATAAACAAGGAATAATAATGTAACTTTCAGTTAACAATAATATCTTGAAATCTGTTGTTTCGGAAATTGGAGAGTTTGTGGATGACAATCAATTGAGATAAGAAGATGAGAATCAATTGAGTTTTGAAGATGAGAATCAGTTGAGTTCTTAGATTGAGAATTAAATAATTTTGAAGGTGAGAATCTAAAGAGTTTTCGGAATAAGATTCGAGTGATTTTTAGGTATGAGAATTTAGTGTTTTTTTAGCTGAGGAAAATTAAGTGAATTCAGAAGAGGAGAATCAAGTTTATTTTGAGGAGAGAGAATCCAATGATTTTTGATGAGAAGATATATATGATATTTTGAGGATTAAAGAATACATATAATTACTGAGGATGAGTTATTAGGAAGAAGAATAAATATTTTTTGGAAATTTAATTGCCATTTTAAAACATATATAATTAATTTAATACTAATTAATAAGTTGTAACTAAATTAAGACAATTTTCCTCTGACCTCCTAAAGCAGGGATTGGCAAATGCAGCACTCGGTGCTATTTTGGTACTCAGAGTGGCACTCGTGCCCACCAGGGAAAAGGTGCTTTATTTTCTTCTAAAGAAAATTTAGAATTTTTAGCCCTGACTGCTTTATAAATTAAAACCATAATATATAAGAGTATGGTAAACTAATTGAAGAAGAGTATATTTATAATGACCCTGATACTTTGATAGTAAATTTTATCCGTTAATAAGGTATTGTTTGTTTATTGTTATTGTACTGCCAGTGTTCATAATTTTCACCTCTGGCTCTTTTTATCTAGATCAGTTATTTATATATTTTTCATACGTTTGTCTACGGACACTCTATCGCTAGTTTAAGAATTTGTGCAATCATTTTTAAGTCACTCATTTAATAAGATAAGTAGACATTTTTATTTATCCTGTGATTTTGAGAGTTACCTATTATTACTTATGCAAGATAATTAATTTTTTTTATAATGAATTAGTTTCACATGAAAAAATTATAATTAAATATCATTTATTAATTCCTTTTAATGCAAATGATAAATTTACTCCCAATATTTATGGGCAAAATATGAACCATTTTACGAATTTTATTAAAATCTACCATCTCAATATAATTACTCAGTATCCCCTTCAATTTAAAAAACGAAAAGAAAATAGTAAAGGCACTGAGTTTCCATCTTTCGGCACTGAAAAACACAATGTGTGCCCACCCTTGTCCTAAAGGCTTTAAAGGTTAGATTAAGATTAGGTTACGAATAAGATTACGAATAACACGAACTTACGAATAACACAAACTTACAGTTGAATTTTCTCTCAATATCATAACACTTGAGAGAAATTAAAAACAACTGTTTCCGAAATCTGAATTCAATGATATGCTGAAGTCGGAAATTGAAGATATAATACGCAATACAAAGTTTCAATGCTTAGAGTTACTTGAAGATGGCCCTACAATCACCACAATTTTTAAACAGTCTCTTAAAATACATTGAACCTAACAAAAATTATTACGTATAAACCTATGAAAATTGTTGTACTAGCTATTTTAGGGACAATAAATGCAGAATTAATTTAGATAATAGGGTATCTAAAATCACTATCCTGCAAACATTTCCACATTGCCTACACATGGATGCCATGTGGTTTGATGGTTATAATGTGCCAATAAGTTTTTAAGATGTATCATACACATTGTAACAACCTAAACACCAAAATAAAATATGATTAACATGTGGTTACACAATACCATAACCACATCTTTAAAACCATACTGAAACCATATCATATAGTTATGTAATTTATACTAATTATATTCAATATAACAACATGAAAATTACCATTTATATTACAGATGTTAACCATATGTAATCATATACATTTCAACCACATGCCAATTACCATTTAAATAACAGATGTCAACTGTTACTAATTTACCACAACACAACCATTTGAAAAATACTATTTCAATAACAGATGTTAAACCATATGCAATTTATCACATTTCAAGCACATGTTTATTACCATTTCATAACAGATATTAACTACATGTAATCAATCACAATAAAACCACATGTCAATTACCATTCCAATAACAGTTGTTAACCACATATAATTTGCCACATTATATCCACATGTCAATTACCAACCATATCAATAATATATTTTAACCATATATAATTTATCACATAATAAAAAAGTATCGAATCATATATACACTATATTATATGTATTTCTCTGTAAGTTGTTGTGAGATGTTTCAAATCTTTACTTAATTTAATTGAGCAACTGCAATATGACGCAGACTCTGGCAGATGCAAGATGATGATCCATCTCATTGTACAAGAGTGGTTAAGCAGTTCTTGAAGAAAAATTTCAAGGACGAGTTACCAGAAGAGAGACTGAGATCTTCTGGTACCACTCAGTCTATCATGTTACAGCACAAAATATTTTGTATGCGAAAAAAAAATCCATTTAAGATATGATAGAATTTAGTGTGTGAAGCTGTTTGGTGCTCGTTATGACGCAATAACAATGAGAAGGTGACGAAGACTCAAGACGAAGATCGTTTTGAGTCGAAAAGTTAAAGATAAGACTTTAACTTTAACCAGACCACCACCTTCTGTAGATAGACTTTAGAAGTATTTTGATTGAGTTTCAAATTAGTTTTTATTACATGAAATGTAAGTACCAAGCCTTATATTCTAGAAAATATATTTTTCCCCTCTATATTCTTATTTCAAATATTCATAGTGGGGGGTCAAAGTCTTGCAAAAAGAAAAAAAACACTGTATATCAATATGTAACTTCAAACTAATTAATACACAGCTAAACGTACATATATTATACAACATATACAATAAAGTAAGAAATGGCAATAAAATTAGCATGATCTTTCTACACAAAATAAAGATATGTTTTACACATAGCACTGACATGTGTTACACATGGCTCTGATATTTGCTAAACATGGTGTGACAGAATTTATCATTACATATATATTTTTATACGTAATTATTACCTATCGTGACTGCCTGGGTGCCCGGAATAAACTTCAGTTTTTGTTAAATTTTCGTATTTTTCTGTATAATTTTTTTTTTCATTTCTGCTAATTTTTCATCCTTTTGCTAATTTTTTATCTCATTGCTAATTTTCTATAAAAGTCGTCAATCGTTCCAATAATATTTATATTGGAGATTACTTGATAGAATCTGAATCTCTCAGTTTTAGAGCAATTACCATCTGATGAGACTGTGTTGTGCTAATACCTCTCCGAGGCAGTGCCTAAATTATCTACAAGTAAGTCAGTGTATTATTTAAGATTTAAATATGTAGGTTTAAAATAAGTTAATGTGTATTGGGAAAATTGAAAGCTGTTAGGGCACTCAGGTAGACTAGTCATTTAAAAGAATTTTTAATTTTTTTAAATCTTTGCAAACGAGAAATTTTTAAAATTAATTTCTATAATAATTAGTTAATAGATTCACCTTGTTAGCTATGCACTTCTTGTGCTCATAATAGGTATAGAATACTTTTTTTTTGCACAGTTAAATTTTCTTCCGGTGAATGAGTAGCCACCCTAAAGCTTTAGTAGATTACTTACTATATAATATCTCTTGCAATCCTATTTATATTTAGGATCAATATTTGTTGCCGTTCTAAACCTTGTTTAATAATTAACTTTAAAATTAGTTGGACCAATTGTAATACCATTTCCAAGTAGTTGTCACCACTATGTATGAATGTATTTTGCTTGAATATGTACTTATATAGAAATTCATTAATTCCAGGCAATCTGTCCAGTGTTTATGGAAATGCATTACTTGGTCCACGAAGGAGTTTTTCACTGAGTGTATCCCTCTAACGAAACCTTGGTGCACTACAGTACCGGAGTGATACATGGTACTGTGATGTAATGATTTAATATAGTTAGTACGTCATTAGTATGTCACTATAAATGTAAGCTTTGTAGAATGAATAAGTTAGTTCGCAGGTAGCCACCGCTCAGGAAACATCTCTTGATCACAGTTCGCAGGTAGCCACCGTGCAGTAACATCCTCTAATCACAGATCGCAAGTAGTGTCATTATAGTCAACATCTTCTGATCAGTCTTGCAGTTAACTCCTTGAGCATAGACACAAACTAAAGTTTCGTTAAGTAACAACGATAGTACTTGTGATAAAACGAGAAGATTTTTATCACGTTGAAGGTGTGAATACTATTTGACTATTTTAGTGAGAAATTTAAGTATAAAAGTTAAATAAGAACAGTGACTAAGTAAACAACAGAGTTGCTGTTGCCAGTGAGAAGTCACCAGTTACTGCATGGTAGTCATATACCCAGTCAGAAATTCTACACAGACGAACAAGAAGATGAGCTATGGAGGAATAAAAAAGATAAGTCATCCATTATTTTTTGATATTATTAAATTATTAATTTTCCCAGTGCAGACGATTATCTTATTAGTAGAATATAATCAGTATACAATTTTTTTTCCAAACGATTGATAAAATAAGTCATAGATAAAGTAGAATATATGGCGATATTTTTTTATGAAAAAATAATATATGATCACTAACCTTTTATTATTCAAAAAGAAGGGGGAGAGAGAGTTTGAAGTTTGAATGTGTTGTTAGAAAGCAAATTTATAGCAATTAAGTATGAGTTAAATAAGAATATGGCAACTGTCAGTTTGACTCAATTTGGAATGAAACCAGTAAGTAGGTATAAAGTAGACGGGAGAAAGAAAAAAAAGTACAATGTTTAAGTAAGTGATTAGAGACGGTGGTTATTTGTGATACTCCGTGCACGTCACGTTAAAATTAGGGTTAAATGAAGTTTGTGGTAAGCTGAAACCATGGAGAAAGTTAATTTTTCTCAGGTAAGTTTTCGGTAAAGCTGAAACCGTAACGTATAGTTCGTGGAAAAGCTGAAACCACAGAATCAGAGGAAGTTTGATTTTCTCAAATGAGTTATAGCGGTATGTGAAACCGTAAAGTGAATTAATGAGGTTCGATAAAAGGTCGAATAAGTTATTTAAAGAATGTTATGAGTAACCAGTGTGATATGAGTTAAGGGTTGATAACAATAACGCAAAAGTGCGATTAAAGAAACTACTATGACGCTGAGTAGTGCAGTGGAGATGAATGCATGTGATAATGAAGTCAGTGTATCTACTGTACCAGTGGGTAGGAGAGTATAGATTGCTATTTTAAAAGATTAAATGTTGCTAGTGACGGAATAAATTGCCATTATGTATTAATTTATTTTGCGAAAAAGCAGTTATCATCTAGGAATTTTCAGACAGCAGACATTGTTGACAGTTCAAAATGTCTGAGTCGGTTAATAAATAGATATCCGGTGATCCAAGTAAGTATCACGGTGTAAGAACATGAATGTGAGAAGTAAGAATGGGTCAGCATAAAAAATAAAAGCAGACACGGATACACGAAAGGAAATGTGTGTGGAATAAAATAATATCACAATGCAAAAGAGTGATAGATGTTTTATTCAGTTTATAGGATAAAAGAGCATTGCAACGATCAGCAATATTAATGAGACATTAATCAGCAAAAATGATGAGATTATAAATTAACTTACGTCTATATTTAAAATATCTATGATATTAATATTATGAATTCGCAAAGAAAATGATATTAATACTGAAGAGTGAATTTGAAAATAAGTAATCACTATGGGTGATTAATAAATTATAATACAAAATGATAATGCCAGGGGCCACAAATGCTAATATTTTCTCTGTTTGCAGAATTCAAAAAACGAAGAAAGAAGAACGGACAGCAGAGGAACCATTACAGTGTTACCATATCAAAAAGATGGAGAACGAAGATCCAACAGTTGCTGATTAAGTCATATGCACGTAACGCTAGGAAGGACACCTATATCATCGAAGGAGTCAAGAAACAAAAAGAACCACAAATCCACACAACCACATGAAACCACATACCACATATAAGTTATCAAGAACTTTAATAGCTTTTTAATGATCAGCAGATTAATCATTGAATCGTAACAAAAACTACCGACACAGCATTTTAATTATTATTTCAATTGATGACTCAGCTTGTTTACTTAATAGAAGTACGCGGTCTATTAGGTGAGCATATGAATTGAATACAGATGAATTAATATTCATACTGTGAATATTTGTGAATATTTAGAAGTGAATATTTAGAAATAAATATTTTTTCATTTTGAAATACTAATTAGATTTTGATGATTAGAAAATTTTAGAGTCAAAATAAATTAGGAATTTGCAAGAATGAACTATTTTTAAATTAATATACATAAATGAAAAGGTTATATTTATAACTAATTTGCAGTAAAATATTAAACGAACTTTAAATTTTTCTGAAGAAAGAATTTAATAGTAAATTTTATTCAATAAATTAATGAAAAGATAGAAATTCTATTTTTTAACGGAAGGATGTTAATTTTAATTGCACGATTGTTGAATCAATGTTAATTTTAAGAATATTTTAGAGAGGTAGTGAACCCATTATGATAATCATATTGAAAAACAATATTTTATGAAGTATCTATGAAATTATAATTGCTTTTAAAATAAAACGACACAGAATTTGAATGAAAATAAGAAAATTTATATAATTTCTATGATGTAATATGTTTATTAGAATTTTTTTAAACAAATTTATAATCATGTCAGAAAACGTCAAAATTGTTAATCTATGAATAATTAAGGAACATTGTTTATTTTTAGTGTGACACTTAATATTTGTTTGGAAAGTAAAATAATTTTATTAAAGCTAACGTAAAAGAAAAAAAAATGAATTGAATGTTTGTTTGAATCAAATTAAATTTTACAAGTTAAATTGAAATAATTTTTTTGATGGTTTAAAGCAAAAATGTCACAATATGATAAGTTCAGTTTTGATGTGTATTCATACTATTTTTGATGTTATATGTAAGTTTGAAATATTTTATATACATAGTATATTTTCTTTTTTGGATTTCTGAAGACTCTATTCAATATCGACATTCAGAAAAAAAAAGAGGGGAAGAAACGAATTATTATTAAATAAATGTTTAAAATTCTTGCAGTTATAGGTTTGATGTTTATGATTGTTCAATTTGAATTTTAGAATTTTTCAATTTGAGTTTTAATGTTTTGAATTTTAGGATTGATAAAAATGGGATTTATGTTTTTAAATTTTAGAAATGTTTAATTGAAAATGAAGTTTTGAATGAATATTTTAAAAAATCATTTTCAATTTAAATGGAAGGGGGAGATATGTGATGTAATGATTTAAAATAGTTAGTACGTCATTAGTTTGTCACTATAAATGTAAGCTTTGTAGAATGAATAAGTTAGTTCATAGGTAGACATCGAGTTACCGATCGTCTCGCACGAGATACACACCTTATCTCCAGTCTTAGTTATTGAGACCTTTACTTGTGAGCGTTCTAGTGAAGTTACACAGTGTATTAACCATTGCTTGATAAATGAATATATTCTCTTTAAAGTGTTAATTACATTAATTTATTACCCTAAATACAGTTAAGCTTGGACCAGAGGCCTGAGGTCGGAACCATATTGGCAAGGTGGTTCTAGGGCATGGAACATAGAGTATTTAGTAGAAAGAGATATATTGAGAAAAAGGAATCTGAAAATAGTAAACAGAGTAAGATTCTATCACACGTAACCCATATAGTGAACCGTTATAAGGATTCACAGTTGATGAGATAACCCCACAGGGGGACCCGTCACAGTACTGATATGTGTTAAATATAGTACTGATATGTTTTACAGATGGTTTTGATATGTGTTAAATTTTCCATATATTTTACATATGGGTCCAAGGTTCCAAAAACTTTACATTGTTTATATATAGTAATTATTGCTGGTTTCAATATGGTTTACATGTGGATTTGTTACATGGTTAACATGTGTGTGTATTCCGCATGCTCTACATGTGACAAAACCACGTGTATAACATATCGTCCAAGGTTCCAAAAAGTCTACAGGGTAACCACATTGTTATAATGTGGACTAACCACATGTATACATGCGGAAATGTTTGAAGGGTAAATGAATGTGATTAATATTAATTAGTACTTTTTTTTTACTTTTTTATATTACAAACAAAAAGGACACCGGAACATAAAAACTAAGAATGTTAACTAGGGATAATTTATCCCAGTTTGTCCGAACCTTAACTTCATTCAATACTGATAATATATCTTTTTGATATCTTACGAATTCTAGCAAAACACTTCATTAGATTTATGGTAGATCAATTATCAAAATATGTTCCAAGGATTTAAAGTAACCGATAGTTTTCTGTAATATCTTAAGAAGGATTTTGTCTTGCAGTGACACATTGCTAGTTGTTTATTAACAACGATAGAAGATTTATATTTGTACCTGACAATCAAACTCAATATTTATCATAATTAAAAGTTCTCCACTTTTCCATGAATTAAAATAATAACCGACATATCCATTACAAGTGACGCAGAGTTAATGTTGCATTAATATTCAATAACATTTTTGATAATTGTCAATGACAGTCTGTCATTTGAAGTAGCGCGAGGCTTGAAAATTCAAATGATGCAGCAGTCGTAATGAATATTATGTTAACTAACTCAATTATCTTTCAAACTGAATAAATTAATTATATTCAAATTAGTTTACATTTCTAGTATTTTTTTCAATCTACGGTTGAATAAACATACACTATCTGTAAATATAGTCCTCTTGTAACCAATAACAATTTTGTTTTCAAGTTTTTTTACGAAACGATATAATTATTGAAAAGACGCAAGAAAATGATTACAATATGCTTGTATACTGTATCTTCTTTATTATAAAATAATATTTACATTCAGTTAAAAATTCTAAAACTATTTTACATAATGTTGTATATATTCTATCAATTTTTTCAATGACACTTCTCCCACTCCCTTTCCAATTCCTTCCATCTACCATTCTATACTACTTCTTCCAATCCCTCTCCTATTACCCTCTTGCCTGACGTTTAATTATAGTTCTTACAGACCATTTTTAATTAAAATCTTCCATCTACCATTCTAATATCACTTCTTCCAGTATCTCCTGCATCTACCATTCTAATATCACTTTTACACATCCTCTCCAATTATCCTCTTCCATCTACCGTTCTGATACCACTTCTATTCAAATCCCTCTCGAACCACGCTCTTCTTACTACCCTTCTAAAACCTCTTCCTTTTCTTCATATCCTATTATTCTCTTCTAATATCGGATTAAAACAAATCAGAACACAAGTTTAGATAAATTACATATAAAGACAATTGAATTGTGCTAGCTGTTAACTCATTTCAGAAGAAAATTCAGAGAATTCAGAGTTACAGTTGTTCTGCATAAAACTTTTTTACCAAATATTGCAATTCAGGCATTTTTGATCACAATTCCATGTATATTAAATCTGTGAATTTGGTGACCCGAGATATATGAAGAGAAAATATTCTCTCTGCCTGAATACAATCCATCAATATTCTTCTTATTCATGAGTTTGATGAAAAATATCACATGAAATCCAATCTTATGACGAGTCCAAGTTTCAGCAAGAGTTTCAGTATTGCTACCATTTTTGCATGAGAGAAGTCTGACAAAAAACTTCATTTCTGTATAAATCAATTATTACTTTCAAAATTTTGCGGAAGTTTATATTTTACCAGGCATTTATTTATTTATATATATATATATCTATTTATCATCTTGTTACTCGCACAACTAAAAAAGTTCTCAACCAAATTGCATGAAATTTGTTGAAATGATTGTTCAATATCCAGTGACCTTCTTGTTGAGTTTTGGGAGCGAGCCGGTCGAAGGTGAAGGTCATGATCATTAATATTTCAAAAAGTATTGAACAATATTGCATAAAACTTGGTGGGACGATTGGTCAACATACAAGAACCATTTTATTTTTGGGAACGATCGGGTCGAATGTCAAAGATCATTATCAACGCCATTTATAACTCCAAAAAGTTTTCAACCAAATTGTCTGGAATTTGATATGACGATTGCTCAATGTCCAGGAACCATCTGGTAGAATTTTGGGAGCGATTGAGTCAAATGTCAAGGTCATTTATAAATCATTAACTCAAAAAGTAATGAACAATATTGCATGAAACTTGGTAGGACGATTGGTCAGTATCCAGTCACCAATTTATTAGTTTTCGGGAGAGAACAGGTTAAAGCGGCGGCGAAGGTATCCGCTCTACTGAATGCACGTAATCTAGTTCAATATGAATTGGTGGTGGTCAGAGATAGATAGAAATAACAGGAAGACAAAGTCGAACGGGGGAATTAAGAGAATAATTGAAAAAGAAAAAGCGAATTTTCTTTTTAAAACAAATCCAACGTAAAGGACAGGTAGATAAAACGTATACATAGTTATTAGTTTTTCTGCATTGTAGAAGCATTAAAGGCCTAACTTATCCAGAAAAAAAATATTATGAAGTCGGGTAATGGATAAGTTGATAAGTGTACAAATCAATATTAACATGGGTCAAAGAATTATGGTTCCTCTACTAATAGTTATAAAGCTATTAACTTTCAGAATTTATACTAAATGAAAATACTTGTATTCAGTATTGTGGAAAAGCTGAAAAAAATTAATCATTTGAGCTGAGCAAGTATGAGAGACATTTAATCGAAAAAAATCATTATATAGTACGGCAAAGTTATTGCCGTATGAACTGCCTGTATGGAGAAGAGTAGAGTTGTTTAATAACCTGACAAAGAGGTTCGGGGGCGGCACACCCCCCAATACACCCCCAAATTCATAAGTTTTATTTATACCTGATTAATTACATATCATTTTACAACGGTCAGTGATGTCATCCGCTTTTAATAAATACACCACACATTTTAGTACTCATAATTTAGTAAAGGTTCTACATAATATTTGTTAGTAAAGGGTTTATCGTCCGAAAGATTTTTTACCTACAAAAAAGAAAACTATGGTTCTGATCGAGTGACAGATTGATATTTTTCCCGATATGACGATGACAAACCCTCAGAATAAAAAATAGTTTTTTCGTCATAGTCTTTCATGTCATAATTTGGAAAGAAAGAAAAATGGAATGATTTGAAAAAAAATCTACAAATGATGTCACAATATTACGGAATTGGAGAATAATTAAAGTTAGATAAATATTATGTATTCAAAGTGTTCCATTCAAAATCTTGTTGGATCTCCATTTTTTCTTCGTATTACCCAATCTGTTTCATTGTGGACTGTGAAACTCATATACCTTGTATACAATTTATAGCAGTTTTGTAGCTCATTTCCATGTATATTAAATCCGTTTGTTGGTTGATCCGAGAGATATGAAGAGAAAATATCCTCTCCGTCTGACTACAAATCATCAATCTTCTTCTTACTGGAAAGTGAGGTAAGAAATATTGCACAGAATCTATCTTATGAAGCTTTGAAGCCAGAGGATTGATGGGGAGTTACAATTTTAACCGATTTGGTGATAAAGAATTAAAATGTGTATATAATGATTGAATTAAATAAATTTCAAATTAATTCCATGGAGCATCAATCATCAGTATTTAATCTTTCTTGTACCTAAGATTAGATTATTATATTAAAATGGGTGAATTTTAAATTTAGGTGGCGGTGCGGGTAAAATAAAACATTGGCTATTATAATTATTAATTGAATCACCATATTTATTCGAGTATTATCTTTTACTTTGTTCATCTAAATAATATTTATCAAATCGTTCTCTTCTAACATCAATTCAATACATATATATTCTTTTTCCCTCTTTTTTAACTCACAATAAAAGTGCTTACTAAGCTTCTCTCGACTCAAGTGCATTCATTCTTTGTAGTTCGAAAATACTTTATAAAGATATACCGAATTCAAGCAAGGAGAGATATTGAAAATGTTCTTGGTGGATACTTGGAAAAAGTCAATTTCAAATTCTTGGATTTGGATATTGACTTGGTTGTTATATCTGTATTTAGTAAAACTATGTTGTAGCTTCGATAAATAAATCGTATGCAACTTCTGCATAGAGGTATCAAAATATTTTGTTAAACAGTAAAATATTGTTTTAACGATATCATTCTATGTATGATATCATTTCCATTTTTATCATCAAATTGTCACATTACAATCATCTATTTGACAATAATGGCGACCAATTCCATCATAAGTTGCAATGCTCTTTTCCTTCACACCTAAGACAATAATAGTTACTAATTTCTTAAGTGCCTGCAATTCCTTTCATTATTTTTAAAAATGGCTAGCAATTTCATAAGTGCCTGCATCTCCCATATTACTTTTAACAAGAATGGCGACTAATTTCAGCCTTTTCGTTCATATATTTGATAGTAATAGTTACCAAATTCAAAAGTGCCTACATTTCCCTTCATATTCATGATAAAAAATGGCTTCCAATTTCATAAATTTCTCCATTTCCCTTTCTATCTTACGATAAGAAATAACTACCATTTTAATAAGTCACTTCATTTCCCATCATACCTCGAACAAAAACTGCTACTAATTTCATAACTGCCTGCAATTCCCTTCATTTCTTTTAACAATTGTGGCTAGCAATTTCATAATAGCCTGCAATTCCCTCAACAGCTGTAGCAAGAGCTGGATATTTAATTTCAACTTCCCACTGTATCTCCCAGGAGTTACCTCAAACTTTATCTTGTTGAACTAAACTCATTGGAAACTTTCTCTGCTGTCAGATAGAGTTTCTTATTTATTTTATTTAACTTCCTCAGAGAAACAGACTTATTTCACTTTTCACTTAATATGCTAGGGTACATCTCTGCATGATCATTATAATGTATGGCTTCTATTTTAGTCACAGTTGTTGCATTATGTGTGTTCAGTCACAGATGTTGCATTATGATCTTGTCATGCAATTTTGAATTTTAAAGAAAACCTTTCTAATATTATTTTTTGTTCATTTATTTGTTTAATGCACGCCATAATTTTTTAATGAAGTATGGTGGCTAGCTCTGCTCGGCTATATACTTTCTTCAAAAGATCTTTTTTTAATTCTTCTTTTATTTTGCCTTTTTTGTTCGTTCCTTCATACAACTCATCAATAATCAAAAGGTTAAAATATTACACTGCATATATTCTGCTACCTTCATGTCAGAATAATAGTTATCTAGATATTTAATCTGGTGTAATCTCACTGAATTAGTTCTTCAGATCAACTTCTAAGCTATTAGCTTACAAATGCATGAACTAACAGCTTACAGAGCAGTTATTTCGTTAATGATTAATAAATTACAAGCATATTATATTGTTAGTTTGTTTTTTGACTGATTGCTTATTAATAATGTAGTCATATTATTATTTATCCATAGATTTCTATATAGTTAAATTGTAAATGACTAATGCCTTAATTTATAGTATATAGAAGTTTGTTATTGACTAATAGCTTACTATAAAGTAAGATTGTTATTGACTTATAGCTTACTGCTGTGAAGTCATTTGTCAAATTATTGAATTTGTGCACCAGTTACTTTAAAATACGTTATTGCATCGCATGTCAGTGCTAGAGTTAAAAATATGCTGAACTGATATAATTTTTCCTGACTGGCAGATGTGTAATTTCATATTTAATTACAATAATAAGATAGGGAAAATTTACAACGAATGACATTTTAATAACGAAATATTTTAATTTTCTCAAGTTATTTTGTCATTGTTTCACAGATATTTTTCGCTCTAATATCTCGTTACATAACATTTAATATCAATGCAAAAGTTTTCACCATCTGTTTGGCAGTTTGTAACCAAACTAACACAAATGTTAACCTACATTTCTACAGATGAAAGTGATTTTTTATGAATTGTTTTGCCAGTTTAAAATGGAACATCGCTTGCGACCAGATAAGCAAACAGTTTAGGAGTGAATTAAATTTAAAAGACGGGTATTATCGACTTGCTATTTGCCTCCAAATAGAGTCTGAGAATAATTATTTAAATATTTCTCTACTCCATATTATTTCATTTCTTATCAGTCTGTGACATTCTATATAGTAATGAGACTGAGAAATTTTCCATATTCATCAAATTGTTTTTTGGATTAGAACAAATTTTTCTACATAAACTGACACCTTATAATGTCTCAAATCATGTGTAAAAACATAAAGTCCTCCCCTTTCCCCCAAAAAGGGAAGGGGGAGGAACTGGGGTTGATGGAAAGGGAGGACGAGGAGCTGGAGGAGGCAAAAAAAGTATGTTATGATTAAGTATTTGTTCATTTCTAGTATTTTTCATGTAATCAATATAGTACAGCTGTTATAAAATATGATAAAAATGAAAAAATCGAAAATTGTCCGTTATGTTCATTTTTCAACTTCTAAAGTCTTCTCCATCTTCAATTTTGACTTAGAGTCGTAAGGTTCTCTTCATGCAATCAGAATTAGTTTCTTAACTATACTCGCTGTTCTAGAAGCTTTCGCTAGAGTTATCCTCTTCAACTTCGAGATTTAAGTTTTTGTGTTAGGTAGGCTTTTGTGCTTATTTTTTTCCTATCATCTCTTGCGATTCCTCTTCCATTCTTGAGCAATGGCTGCAATCACGGAATAGCTCTTCTGCAATTGGGAACATTTTCAATTACGGTTTTAGGTGACTTTGTTAATGGGGACGTTTTTCTTTCTGGATGCTTCACGTAGTCCCTCGTATTTAAACCACTGTATTAATGTTTATACTATTGTGTTTGCTAATTTTTTGTGTTAGATAGGTAGTACTACTGTTCTGTCTTGTGTGTTGGAATTAGGGTTCATTAATTGTAATAACTACTAGTTTTCTTCCCAAAAAGTTTCTATAAATAGAAACTTCATACGGACTTGCGAATGTCGCAAGATACATTCTCTGTTAAGAATGTATTCATCTATTTTTTTCCAATGAAGATTTATTGTTTATTGATACTAATACGTAACTCTCACACACTCTTTCACACTAACACGGAACTCTCACACACTCCGTAATACTAACACGGAACTCTCTCATATTCCTTCATACTAACACAGAACTCTAACATTCCTTCATACTAACACAGAACTCTAACATTCCTTCATACTAACACGGAACTCTAACCTTTCATACTAACACAGAACTCTAACCCTTCATACTAACACAGAACTCTAACCCTTCATATTAACACAGAACTCTAACCCTTCATACTAACACAGAACTCTAACCCTTCATACTAACACAGAACTCTCACATTCCTTCATACTGACACAGAACTCTAACATTCCTTCATACTAACACGGAACTCTCTCACACTCCGTAATACTAACACGGAACTCTCTCACATTCCTTCATACTAACACAGAACTCTAACCCTTCATACTAACACAGAACTCTAACCCTTCATACTGACACAGAACTCTCACATTCCTTCATACTGACACAGAACTCTCACATTCCTTCATACTAACACAGAACTCTCACATTCCTTCATACTAACACAGAACTCTAACATTCCTTCATACTAACACGGAACTCTCTCACACTTCGTAATACTAACACAGAACTCTCACATTCCTTCATACTAACACGGAACTCTCACATTCCTTCATACTAACACGGAACTTTCACATTCCTTCATACTAACACGGAACTTTCACATTCCTTCATACTAACACAGAACTCTCACATTCCTTCATACTAACACAGAACTCTCACATTCCTTCATACTAACACAGAACTCTCACATTCCTTCATACTAACACAGAACTCTAACCCTTCATACTAACACAGAACTCTAACATTCCTTCATACTAACACGGAACTCTTACATTCCTTCATACTAACACAGAACTCTCACATTCCTTCATACTAACACAGAACTCTAACCCTTCATACTAACACAGAACTCTAACATTCCTTCATACTAACACGGAACTCTCACATTCCTTCATACTAACACAGAACTCTCTCATTCCTTAATACTAACACGGAACTCTCACATTCCTTCATACTAACACGTAAATCTACACACACTGCAGCATACTGTAGAGTTGTGTGCATGCATACGACGTCGTACAATTAGGTCCTGTTCGACCTGATATGGTATCAGGATTTTGCAAGTAAAATTGGGCACCACCTACTGTTTAGTAGGAAAAATAAAATATTTGAATGAATAAATTACGGTAAGTTTAATTGGATAATTGACAGAAAAAGAAATACAAATACTTGAGCTGATCACCAAAAAAAAACAATATTTACAAACCCAAACTACCTATTTAGCCCTAGAATAAACACTTAAATTAAAATTGTTCAGGAGTGAGTTTGTGGTAACTTGGACTGGAAAGGGGGGGGGGGCGTGTGTTAGGATTCACGCTAGTCAGTCTTCGTGAAACTTCCACTAACAATCTGGAATTTCTTCGGGAAGCCTCAACTGAAGACTGTGGTCCGCTATGAATCAAGTGATTTTAGTCTCCAGGCCCCACCCAAGTACGAGAGCTCCTGCGAACCAGTACAAAACAGAACATTTAACTTCTATAAGCTTAATTAAATAAAGTATATTTACGTAGTTAATGAATAAGGGAAAGAAAATTGAAGCAGGTGCTAATCAGAAAGAGCAGAAAGGTTATTTTAATCTATGACAGCGATAGTCATCGTGCATGTCCTCAGAACCTTTTACTTGCAAATGATTGTATGCCCGACCAGCTCAATCCAATACTGCACCCACAGGTTCAATTAAACCCATTCACAACATAATACAAATGATAATAAAGAGTTTAAATTATATATCGAAAATATAGAAATCTAGTATGTATAGAAAAAATTTACTAGAGTAAATAAGAAACTCACCACTAGGGAGCACAAAACTAGATTCAGTTTTCAGACTGACCCAAGTCAAAGTTCCATCAACACTTATAAAAAGTTATTCATTGCGGAAGTGTGAGAGAAATTTACCTGGAAATATGCATAAACTTTGTAGAATTTGAAAACAATAGACAGGAAAATAGCAGAAATAGAAAAAGAGGAGAATTTCAATATTTAAAATTACGTGCCTATTAGCAATATTTAATTGCGTTATCCGCTTCACTTTTGACAAGTGAACTTAATGTTTATTTACTTATAATAACAGTTACCAAACTAACAAGATTTAAACGGTAAGATTTAGAATTGAACAAGTATATTTAAAAGATCGACAAGATAAAAAAAAGAGTTACAAAATTAAGAAGATAGAATAGACACCAAGAGAGAACACTTCACTTCCTAACTTGACACAGGTTTATAACACAATGAACGCCTACTAGAAATTGAAGCAAGAATTTGGATCACTTTAGGTAACTAGGCATCTTTTTCTTCTTATTCAAGAAAAATATAGTAACTTGGATAAGTAAAGAGTTGAAAAAACAAACTCTTCAATACTAACACGTAACTCTCTCACACTCCTGCATACGAACACAATACAATTATTGGTTACAGAGTGAAGGTTTTATTGTTGACATCTGAACTAAATTTAAAAGCAATTCGAACTCATCGTCATATATATCGTGGAAAGAAATATGGAATCGTTAAAAGAAAAAATGTAATATATTATTAGGAATGATTATATCATAAAATTTCATTCACAGAAAGTGTCAATTATAATTATTATTTGATGGAGTTTCTTCTTGGATAAGGTACTTAAATTGAATAATGATATATTAGGTTTAGTTACAATATATTTCATATCTGAAATTTGTGTACTGCAAGAACATCAAATATACAATACCATTTCTAAATTGAAAACAGTATATATTCTTCTTATCCTTTTGGACAAAATGTACTCTACTATCTCTATTGACTGAAAAGTAGAGGAGCAATTTCCATTCTTCCAAACTGAGTCAGAAGTTCCCTTTGAAGCTTACTTCGCAAAGATAAAAACAGAGAATATTTTAACAGACTTGAGTCATTTCACACGATACATTCAGTTGTTCAGAATTGTCGAAAAATAACGAAGAACTACTATCTCAGTTATGAATCAAATTAGTACAATATTCTCAAACGTATTTGTAGGAAAATAGTCTTTTATGATATAAACCAATTAGTATTAATAACATTCATTTGACTTAAAGTTCAAACATTAATTTAGAAAAAACTAGTTTTAATTATATTAATCACCCTGTAATGATTTGTATTCGGTCTAATTAGACTATCTTAAAAAATAAAGAATTAGGCCTAAGTCCATAGAAACATATGATCTTGTAGAGTGTTTTTTTTTTCAAAATTGTATACAATTTATTCACAAAATATACCCCAGTATATTTACCCAGAACTGTCGTTCCCCAAATTAAACTGGGATTCAACTGTGGCAACATTTTTGCAACACGCACCATGCTTTACTGTCACACGAGCAAAATGAAATTTGACAGCAGAAGGCAACGTTTAGCACGTGACTGCGTAGCATGCTGCACTTGGTTACACGTTGTCCGGTTGCCTGTCGAAAGATTTAAATGTTTGCCCATCGTTGAACGGCTTCCCAGCACTTGTGGGAAGGATTTTCATTGCCAGCCACGAAGTGATATTTTAATAGTATTGATGACAAAATATTACAAATAGCTTTTTATTTTTGGATTGATCGTTTTGAAATTAGTATGGTATATGTCACTACTCAGAAAAAAAATTATTCTAACATCTTTTTCGATTCTGGCTTTGGTTTCGAAAAAAATGTTTTTTATTTAATTAAAAAAAATGTTTTACAAATTTCAAAAGACGAGAGGTGTATGAGTGTATATGTAGAAGACAGTTTTAGAATCCTTGGAACATTTTGAACAAATCTATAGAGGGGTTTTCTATTTTCCTTCCTGTTTTTTTTATAAGCGGACTTATAAGATGACTAACTAAAATTAATAAAAACACCTAAATTTCCAACTTTGAACTGTGATAAAGAGAAAACAAGAAAGAAATTTTAAAAGGCAATCCATAATGTCTTTGGTTTTCTTGTAGCGTGAAAACTCATTGACTTCTAGTCTTTTTTGGTTGTAAAATGCACATTTTACTTGAGACTCAAAAACCCGAAATAATATAGTGAAACGTCAATTTTTCACTATGGATGAAGTTTGAATGGTGTTTTCATGTTATTCTGTAATCTTTATGGGATATAAATGTGTATTTTTCATATTTCACCTGTGACTTACCTATAATACCGTCATAAATTCCACAAATGCCATGAAAAAAATAATGAAGTAAAAAGGGTCATCTCACTTTTCGAAAAAAAAAAAATTAGTTGCGTACCGATTTTTCTAAAATTTGTACAATAAATGTAACTTTACAAAAGCAAGTTAAACACATTTTAATCATACAACTTTTTTGATTTTGGCGTTGGTTTTCGAAGAAAATCTAGTTTTTAAATGTTTTATAATCTTTTTTTATAAAATTCCACAGACAATAACTGAATAAGATTATATGTTTAAATGAAAACGAAGACAGTTTCAAATTCCTTGAAACATTCTATACAAATCTGTAAAGCGTTTTTCTAATTTACCTTCCTTTTTTTTATAAGCATAGAAACTCATTGACTTCTCGTCTCTTTTATGTAGAAAATGGCTCTAGGACAACTGGTAGCTGGACAACTCGTACCCGAACAACTGGTTTACAGGACAACTTATACCCGGACAACTGGTAACCAATTTTCATAATTTCGTTTTAAATGTACCTAATCATAATAACTAATAAAATACAAGTCCGATTTTCAAAATTTAGTTAAATGTACATAATCATAATAAAAAGTAAAGGCATAATAAAATAACTCATTTTTTTTATTGCAATGAAACATACATAAACTGACAATTCAAATGAGGATAAAATAGGAACTTTTATAGAGACTACAATATAGACTACATTACAAAATTCGTATGATCTCACTTCAAGAGTCTTTCATTTCATGATATATATTTTCAAACATAATACGCGAAAAATATATTAGAACCAACAGTGCTAATTTAATTAAATTAACCTCTTTTAATATACTTAAGTTAGCGGAACCGGGCTTTTGGATGATAATATTTTCCGAAGTATACGAGCCACTTATTAATGCTTTTGTGCATCTTGAAGATAATCTTTTTCTTTAATAATTGATAAATTCATTTATATTTACAACATCGAACAATGGTGCGATATCAATTATAATAAACTTGGTCAGAAATTAAATCCCGCAGAAAAAAAGTTAATAAGATAGAAGAAATCTCTTTTCAATATTACTTTCAAAATAAATCAAATAAATAATCATAAAAGTAAAACTAATACCGTTAAAAGATTTAGAAATGTGTCATTCCATTATTAATTTTAATTTCCATGTCCTTCCGTCATTCAATTACGAAATAAGCATGCTCAGAGAGAAGTTATCAGTGTGGGTTGCATTGTGCGGAAACGGTGTTATTATTGGACCACTTTTTGTATGGGAAATCTGAACAGAGAAAAATATTTAGATATGCTTAATGATTTGATTGTTCCACATCTAAGAGAGGGATTTGGTGAATTATTCTACCGAATATGGTGATACAAAATGGAGCTCCTACCATCGCCGCATTATCGTTCGTGATCACTCAGTGAGGTGTTCCATTAACGATTGAAAGAAATTGGACAAGATACGGAGTGGTTGTCAGATTTAACCCCATGTTAATTCTTTATTTTGGGGTTGCATGAAGAATAATTTATTTACCAAAGCACCACCAAATATTCTTGAATTGAAGAGCAACGTAATTACAGAGATTGAATAACTAAGAAAAAATTGTAAGATTATCAGCAGGTCTGTACGGGCAAGGAGAACACAAGCAAAAATTTGCACCAAGAGAAATGGAGGGTACATGGAAGGACATGGAGATTTAAATTGATAATGGAATATTACATTTCTAATTTTTTTATCGGTATAAGTTTTACTTCTATGATGATGTAATCTTATTGTGGTTTGAAAGGAATATTGAAAAGAGATTTGTTCTATTTTATGAACTTTTTTCTGCGGGATTTGATTTCTGACCAAGTTTATTATAATTGATGTCACACCATTGTTCGATGTCGTAAATCAAAATAAATTTATCAGTTATTAGAGAAAAAGATTATCTTCAAGATGCACTAAAGTTTTAACAAGTGGCTCGTATAGTTCGGAAAAAATTATCATCCAAAAACCCGCTTGCCTTTTTTTTTAATCACCCTGTATAATAAAGTGAAAAGTCAACTCAATTGCTATAGATGAAGTTTGAATGTTTTTTTCATGTTGACCTGTAATCTATATGTGATATAATGTATTGTACACTTCCTGACATAAATTTTTCAACAAAAAAAATCATGATTTTTGACCCTTACCTGCCCCCCTTCGGACCCCTCCTGGAGGGGAGGGGGTTCTAGTGCTGGTACCCTCACAATAATTTGGGACATGAAAGGCTACAACCTAAAGACTCTTTTTCAACAATAAAAAGATATATGACAATTTTCACCAAAATCGATGGGATGACATTCAAAATTCAGATTAGAAAATGCTCAATGACATACTGCAATATTTACGAATACATATATAAATGTTAGAGATTATGTATAGTCACAGTGTGTAGTATAGATAGCACAGAATTATTTAATTATTTTAATAGGGTAAATAATTTGAATAAATCTTTGTTTTTCATACTCTTATATAATTATATTGAGAAACTCATATAAATAGAAATATGCTAAATTCAATATGCAAAGAAATTGTAATGCTGATATTATATTAGATTCATGACATTAAATATAAAAAAAGGCCAGGCACCAATGAATATCTCTTATTCATCCAATAATATTTCACGATCTTCACATGAGTATAATTCTGAAACCTCCATTCCATGTTCCAATTAATCGCATTGGCGTTCAATATATAACTGATTTCGTTTTTGGTTAACTGATGGAATTGGTCTTGAGGCAAACAACTGGCAGCAGAGCATGCAGCATGATACAAGTAACGAAGGTTTTACCTTGCTGCATGCTCCGTATCACTTTGATGAAAACCACAGTCTACATTATTGTTTAAAGACAATGAATTTGCATGCTTCGTGTTGTTAGTGAAACTTCTGAGGAATCCCGGATTTAGCGTGACCGTAACAAGTAAAACATGTACTAATTGTATGTACTTCACATATAACACTTACTCTGAGATGACTGTAATACTTGGAATATTACGGTCATCTGAGTGTAAGTGTGATACGTTGAGGACATGTTTTACCACCAAGATACAAACCAAAATATTTCTCATTAATCAAATTAGAATAATTTTTTAATGAATAAGTACTTTCGATAAATATGTACTTCGCCCAATCCATATTTCGGTATTTTTATTTTCAGCAATTTTGTGGTTCAGCAATTAAATATTCGGAGAATCCGATTCAGCGCATTAGTTTTCGGTAAATTCTGTTACAGCAAATTTGTTTTTATAAAATCGCCAGACCCATTACAAATATCAATAAAATACATCATTTTCTCCTAATATTTTAATTTAAATAGATTTTTAAAATTGTGATGGTTTGTGTTTTTTGTTGTGTGATTGGTAAGTGAGTTGTATGAATATGTGTATATTAAAATTTCAGTAATATACAATATTTACATATAGTTAAAAATAAGGTCACCCTTATATTTTTCAGCCTTCCTAATCTCCTGAAATAATAACAACTATTAGACTCGGGAGAATTGAATTAATATTTACGCTATACTATTTCCAAAACAAAACAGAGTTTAACAAATAACCTTCAAAAATACTAATGCTAAATCACGAAGGCTTTAACTATCGATTAGCTCTAGGAGTCTTACACACCTAATCATGTATACTTTCCCTAGTAAACATCTGTAGAAGTTTCCAGACCGAAGCTCGTTTACTTTACCTAATTAATAACAATTAATAACATTTTAACCCCACACCAATTTGGTTTTAGATCTGGAACTTGTACAACTTTTGCAGTTTTAGAATTTTTAAATCATGTAGTGTCGGTTTTTAATAAGAAACAATATTGTATTTCGTTATTTTTAGATTTAAGAAAAGCCTTCGATACCGTGGACAAAAATCTTTTACTAAAAAAACTAGATCACTACGGTATCGACGGTAATTTTAATCAACTTATAAGCAGTTATTTAACCAATAGGAAACAGTATGTACAGATAGATAATTTTAGATCAGATTTTAAACCGATCACCACCGGCCTCTTCCAAGGATCAATTTTAAGTCCATTACTTTTTAATATTTTTATCAATGATCTCTGTAATATGTCTATTTTAAATAATTTTAGCTCCACCTTATTTGCCGATGATGCAGTTTTTTACTTCCGTGACAATGATTTTAACAATGTTTTTAATAAATTACACTCCTTTATTGATCAACTATCTCAGTGGTTGCAACTCAATAAACTTACACCAAATATTTCTAAAACCAAGCTTATGCTTTTTAATTCTAGAAAAGAAGATACTTTACCATTAATACTTTTTAACAATGAAATAGTAGAATATGTGAATAATTTTAAGTACTTAGGCATTTTTATAGATCATAAACTTAATTTTAAACCTCATACAGAATACCTTTGCACCAAACTTAGTAAAGTGCAGGGTGTTCTGTACGCCGCTAGGCATTATTTTAATAAAAAAAGTCTAATTTTAATTTACTATTCACTAGCATATTCTGTTTTTACTCAATCAATAATCATTTTTAGCAAGACTTTTAATACTCATTTGCAACCACTGAGAGTTTTAATCAATAATATTTTAAGAACAATTTTAAACGTGAGAAGGGATGAAAATAACATCCCTACTATGGTTTTAGATGAAATGTATATAAATCTGAAACTTTTAAAATTTGACGATGTCGCAGACTACTTTTTAATGAAATTTCTACGTAGAGCATTATATGACGAGCCTCATCTTTTAAATAAATATTTTAAGGACCTCATCCCTTCTCACGAGCATAATACTAGAACAAATAGGTTTTATCTTCCTCCAATTCGAACAGAAATGGAGCGGAATTTTACTATTTTTAGATCCATAGAACTGTACAATAAACTTCCTTCTATTTTAACAGAACCAATGTCAGATTTTAAATTTAAGAAGCTTTTTAAAGAATATTGTTTTAGTAAATATAGTTCTTAGTTTTTTATTGTTTGTAGATTTTTAATTAAGTTTCATAAGTTTTAACTTTCACGGAACCTTAGCTGCAATTAATTTGTATTTTTGTTTGAATTGTGTATTTTTTTCATTTTACTCTGTATATATTTTGTAAGCTCGAATAAATAAATAAAAAAAAATAAAAAAAAATAATCAGCTGTGTTAGTCTTCAGACCTAATTAAGATGGCATTAAATCCAAAGTTTAGAGTTAATTAGTACAGTCAAGTAGATGAGAGGGAAGATTAATGGTGATAAATTGTTCAGTCATCATTTAATGTGACAATTAATGACTTAAAATATGATGTGTAATGAGATGAAGAAGTAGGCTATGCTATATTTTTTACTAATTTTATTGTACAATGTAGATGTAATACTACTACTACAGTCCCTTTACTCTATGTACTGTCTAGTTACTAGTAGATGTTAATAGTTTAGCACACGCTCCAAATGTAAACTCAATTTACAGTGTTCTGAAATCTGAACAACTCCTACCAACTCTATTGTTGCCGAACCAATTCTATATTTCGAATATGCAGCTCAAATCAAATTTCAAACTTGAATTCTCATGACATTCCTGTTCGGTATCCAATATTAATATTTACGTATACTTTTTCTCTTTACCTTCCAGTCGTGCAATATGGTATTTTGTGAATAGAATAACAATCGAAACAAATTCACGAATGGCCTGAATATAAAAAAAAATTGTAAAATCTTGCGTATTTTCTATAGACGTTCTAAATATAAAATTAACACTTTTCTGCATATGCACCAGGAAAACTGTTAGAAAAGTTCATTTACGAAAATAATGTTATTTACTTTCTCTATAATTAAATGAAAGTGAAGATGAAGTTAGCTTGCTAACTACATTTTGTAAATATCAATAAGTCAATTTCATGTTATTTAATTTTAATATTTTTCCCTATTTTTTTCCAAATATAATTTATATACAATATTTTAAGAGTTGTCTTATTTTGACCAGAACATTTCACCCCTACCTCCTATTCCAATTTTTCTTATACAGGGCGAATCTTGCTCCCATATTATGTATTTTGTACATTTAAGACGAGAGATCTGATTATATCCATTATGTTTATTTATATCTGAAACTTTGGTTCCTTCTTCAAAATTTTCGATTACCAAATAATATCTTTAATTCACATACCCTAATCCAAGATTTGTTCAAGGTAATGACTTTGAAAGTATAAAATTATATCTGGAAGTAATAATTAAAATATTTTTTATCCTAAATTATCTTTTATTTTAAAATATGTGATATATTATCCCTTAGTACCTGAAAAACTGTGAACATATACTAATCAATAATTTGAATACAATGCTCATTGTTCCATAGCAATAAATAATCTTATTTTGTTGTTTTCCTTTGTTTCTTGGTCTGATGACTTTCATGTAACCAAGATTTGTCTGTATGCACCATTTACTAATGGTGAAGAGTAATTAACAAACTGAGTTGTATTTGGGCTGATATTTTAATACCTACACAATGTACCCATTCCTTTCAATGATAACAATGATATCTAATAACAAAAACAATTATTAATCGAGCTAAGTAAGTCCAATTAATTTCTCACCTTAGTGCGATGAGACTGAGAGACTTTGTGTCTGTCCTCAGGAACGTACACTTGTTGCCCCACAGAAAGAAGCTGATCGTCTTCTTCTTTCAGCCATGTCACCTGGGTAGGAAAATTAGGTTTGATTGAAATCGACAAAATGTGACAAATTGGTACTCTTAGAGTCATAGAAACTTCTGTAAAAGAGAAAGATGTCATAACCTATAAAACAGGGAGAGACACACTGCTCTGATAGTCGGTTTTTCCCGACACTTTATCTCCTTCGACTGCTTCGTTTTTTAGTGACTCTCATGATTTTTTTTCTACAAAAGAACGCGTTTTAACCAGTTTCTCTGACTAAATGATCTGATACATTACCTAGTATCTACAAAAACGTTTTCTCTTTTATAATTATTGATGTATTATTCTCCTTTCTTATTCTGAAATGCTTCATATAATAATTATTCAAGTTTTGTTGATTTTTTTTATATAAATACGCTTTTAGAGTTATTCTACACTACTGTTTTTGAGTCATCTCTTACTTGTGAGTTTATCGTAATCTATCCCCATAATTTATTAAAATATAGGAAATTTAAAGTAGGGTGGATTGTTTTAAACGATTTTTTGAACTTTTTTTCATTAATAATGATAGAAATTTGAAACTTCACATACGTTTGTATCATGACCATTGCAGAAATTCTTATTTAGGAAAATAAATTGTACGACGATATCCCCTCCCAATCTAACCCCCTGGGGGTACTTCGTAAACAATGAAATTCCTCAGAAACTAAAAGAGATAAATACAAACCGATTTCGGAAATGGGGTCTGAGACAATTTTACATTAATCATACTTTAGGTTTTTTCTTATTTTTCTGGATTTAGTTTTTTTGAAATATATAATAAAATAAATTTATCAAAAAAAATCCTTTATTTTATTCTCTCAAAAAATCCATATGCAACAAATTGAAATAAAAATCAATGTAAAATGTACCTTATATATCACTGATTATTATGCAATTTGCAGATATTTTATAGGTTACCCTAAACAAATGAAGTATGCTTTTGAAGTTGGAAAAAGGCTACTTTTCACGAAAAGGCAATTGGCACTGGCACTCTACATGAATACAGTAGTGCACATGTACGCTTGTGAGCGTGTACTAATCATCAGATCATCCTTAAATTTTGCATACTTCTTCTCTAAAATATATTATATCATATTAGAACATAAAAATATTTGTGAAAAAAATCAATTTTTGACTATTGAGTCCTCTCAACCTTCTTGAATTCGTTCTGCTAATTGTGAAAAAAGGAAATTAAAATACTGAGAGAAAAATCTTTGAATTAGATAAATTCTATATATTTTATTGAAAATAGCACGCGTACATGTCGCGTGAATATTTTCATGCGACCTAAATTTTTAAAAATAAGAAAATGCCTTGTTTCATAATTAATTTTTTTTATTCATGACTTTCGATAGGTAAAATTAGATAGATCCTATTGAATTAAGAATATGATTATCATACCCATATATGTGTGTTAAATTTCGTCGAAATATTGTAGAATTTATATGCATTTCAATTTTATAGTTTCCTACCTAATGTTTTATTTCCTGTTTTAATGGCTACATTTCAATGAGGTTTTTTTAATTATTTAATCACTACAAAACTAACTGTCAAATCTCAAAATCATAAGTTATAATCTTCTTCCACCACACTTAGCTAATTATCTGCAATAAAAAATTATGATTGAATAATAATAATAAAGAAAAAAGGACATTTTTATATAATATTAAGCATATGTTATTCACCATTAAATATTTGAAACTGGAAATAACATAATCTGTACTCAGATTTGAATACAACAATATTGCAAAACATATCAACATTTTGAAACGATAGTGATTGATAGTTTTTCTAGCACTATCAAGTACCAATAAGTGATAGGGTTGTTACTCTCGTAACCATCATCGTCAACGTTAATAAGAAATATTATTGATACTCCTGTAACTATCACCGTAAATAAGAGATAAGATTGGAATATCCCAGCTAACCAAATACAATTCGTCCCACGTCTTAACCCTAGTAACCTAGGGACTGGTTCAAGCGGACCAGTTCTAATGGAAATTTTTTTATTTAGAAACAGATTTGGAAACTGTCATTTCATGACTTTTAATTTTCAACATAATTCCATACAATTATACAAAAAGGAAAGTGATAAAATGGTAAGATTATTCAAATATACAGGATGTCTCAACAAAAAGGATTTCAATTTTAAGTTTGTATATTTCAAAAACTATTAAGGGTCAGTCGGGTCAGAAAATATTCGTACCGTACGATAAATGTAACATTTTCCTTTATAACTTCTAAAAAATAAATTCCTGAATTCCAAATTTTTATACACTTTTAAATCTAACATCGATAATGATACACAAAAAATTTATAAGAAAATTTTATCAATAACAAAAGATACAGAGATTTAATTAGAAAATGGGGGGACTGAAAGTATTCATACTGTAACAAGAAAATGTATATAATATTGTTTTAATAGTCAATTGTGAATCGTCTGTTCTCGATAACTTTCTGGAGGCGTCCAGAATTGTCTCCCACATATTTCTGACAGGTTTCCTTGTCTATTTTACTCCATTCTTCTTTTGTAATGATCTCAAGTTCTGCTAGATTACTTGGTTGCCTTTACCTTACTCTTTTTTTTCAATTCAGCCCACATATTTTCGATGGGATTGAGGTCTGGTGATTGAGATGGCCATGGGAAGACAATAACACGTTCATCTGCTAACCATTTTGACACAAATTTCGAGGTGTACTCTTGATCATTGTCCTGTTGGAAGATCCAGCGATGTCCCATTCCAAGATTCCTCGCACTCTGCTTCAGGTTTTCCTCCAATATATCGCGATAATCCTCTTTCTTCATTATACCATTCACTCGAACCAACGCCGCACCAACACCTTTAGTCGAAAAGCAACCCCAAAACATCAGTGAGCCTCCACCATGCTTCACTCTAGGGATGGTATACTTTGCTCTGAAGGCTTCATTCTTTTTCCTCCAAACATACTGAAAACTAGAATGACAGAAAAACTCTATTTTCGTCTCGTCTGACCACAAAACACTATTCCAATAAATGGATTCTTTAGGGGAGTATTCATTTGCAAACTTGACACAAGCCTTCAAATGCATAGAACGCAGTAGAGGAGCTTTCCTAGTACGGCAGCCTCTCAAGTTATCCTTGTGCAGAATGTTACTTACAGTTGATCGACTGACACTTGTTCCAGATTGTTCCAAGACTGACCTAACTTCATCCCTGGTCACACGGGGGTTCTTGTTGATCTCTCGAACAACTCTTCGGATACCTGTGGGGGAAACCTTTTCCGGACGTCCACTCCGAGGGAGATTCTCCAGGTGACCAACATCCTTTACCTTCTTAATAATGGATTGGACCGTGTATTTTGGTAGTTTTAGCTCCTTGGATATCTTGCCATACCCCTTTCCGTCATTGTGCATCGCTAAGTCCATCTTCTTCTTCTCCATACTGTGTTCTTTAGCTTTTGGCATGATTTTAGATTTATAAAAAGACAAATTATTAAACAAAGCAAACGGTTGCAACATATGGGAGAATAACAATGACTGTATACAAAAAAAGGCTCGGTACTTCACTGTAGTTCATGAATATAACCCCTATCGTCTTCGTAGGGTCTTAAAAATATTGAATTTCAATTAAATATGTTATTTTTTCGTGGCCGTATGAATACTTTCTGTCCCCCATTTTCTAATTAAATCCCTGTAACTTTTGTTATTGATAAAAATTTGCTTTGAAATTTTTTGTGTATCATTATCGATGTCAGATCTAAAAGTGTACAAAAATTTGGAATTCAGGAATTGATATTTCAGAAGTTATAAAGGAAAATGTTACATTTATCGTACGGTACGAATATTTTCTGACCCGACTGTACATGTGTTTCTTTGTTTTCGTTTTTCATTTTTGAACCCTTCTCCTTTCACAGTTGAATTGTCATAAAGTTCTATAAATTTTTGGGAATATTATAAAGATTTTATTGATTGTTGATGAAAATGACTTTGCGCAAATTGTTAGAAAACCTGAGAAATATTTGTTTTTTTTTATATAGTATAATATATTGTGCACAGCCTCCAATACAATTATCTCTTTGTTTCTTCTATAAGAGCAAGGTCAGACGAGTGGTTTTTGCCCACTGGCGGTCATGCCGCCTTTACCATTTCACACGGGCGGCTGCTGCTTCAGTTCAAGACTTGCCGTTGCAAGCCACGCCTTCCCCCTACTGTGTTTTAGCCAGCAATGGCGACTGCTGCAGGTAAACCTCTCGTCTGACATAGCCAGGCGGGCTGGTCTTGGCAGTTTCAAGTAGGGAAATGCGTCTCACCCGCTGAGGTAAGGCGGGTAGACCGTCCGTGTGACATAACTACATAAGCCAGCTTTATTTATAGGAATAAAATTTAACTCTTACAAAAGCAGTTCCGCGGTAGCTGACTCACTTTGCACCCGTGGCGGCCAACCTGCTTGTCTGGCATGGCCTTGAGAGCAAGGTCAGACAAGCGGTTTTAGCACGCTGGCAGTTAGGCTACCTTTTCCATGTCTCACTGGCGGGCCGGCTGCTACTAAACCGCTGCGGTTTAGTAGAGGTCAATTCATCTGTGTGATATGAGCGACAGCTGCTTCAGTTCATGATTTGCCGTTGCAAGCCATGTCTTCCCTCAACTGTGGATCAGCCAGCACTGGCGACCGCTGCAGATAAGCCTCTCGTCTGACATAGCCAGACGGGCTAGAAGCAGCGGTCTCAAGGGGGAAAATGCGTCTCACCCGCCGCGTTCGAGTAAGTAGACTGTCAGTGTGACATCAGCCAGCGTTTTAAATAGGAATCAATATAAACTCTTTCACAAGCGGTTCTGAGGCGGCTGACCTACTTTGCACCCGCGGAGGCCAACACTCTTGTCTGACAGGGCCTTAAAATCATTCCCCAGAAAGGGCTTTAGGTTTTGATTTCTACATTGAATTTGATTTATTTTCTGTAATGTTTATTCAATAATGTATTATAAAAAATTATAATAAATTTGTCTAAATTTAACTATTATTCTTGTTTTGTATACTAAGTATAAATGAATGTCCCATTAACTCCTTAATGAAGGGCGAACGGTTTCTTCTATAATTTTAAATATTATTATGTACTAAAGTCATTAAATTGCCAGTAGGTGACTAACAGTTTTACGCCTGGCAGTTTTCCAGACACCGACGGAGTGTCGTTTGCATTTGATATTAGAATTGCTGAATCTTGATAATAATATTATTTAGCAGATTATATAATCATCATTTGTAGCGGCTCTGGATATACGTGTGAGTCTACTCTTATAGTGATTATTGTTGTTAGCTCCATTGATTCTGTTGAACTCATCCTTTAGGAATGTAAAGTTTTGAGTAAGAGAATTCCCCTGTATAGAGAAAACAAATTTCTTTATTTTGCCAAGAATGGCCATCAGTTTTAGAAAATAAATGACAATTTTATGTCAGTTTATTTGTCTACTATTCGATATAGTCAGGACTCCACAGTCCACAGTCTACATTCACAATAGCGGAGTGCACTATAAAGGAGTCTTACTGTATCGTTAAACAACTCCAGCTGTGTCAAAAAAACATTTTATAAATCTTAAAAAACCACATGAGCAATCAGGTACAAACTTCAATAAACCAATTACAGAAAGAAAACAGACAATTCGCATCAAACGTGTGATTACTGCATTGAATAAACAAATTCAGAGTCAATCTGTTTGGAAGAGTTCAATAGATTACTATGGTTCACATAAGCTTCTAAGTTATTCATAGCTTTTACTTAGCATCCACCAATTTAATTTCAATTCTATTAGTTAATAATATCTGTGGGTCACCCAATACTCAGCACTTATATTCCAATATAAGCTTCAAGGAACTTTATCAGAAGCACGGAAATCATAATATTTAATACCAAAACTCTAAAGCTGAAGTGAGCTGCTTCGAAAATTAAGCTGAGGATCAAAGCAAACTTCAAAGATCAAGAGTTCTCGCCCTTAGCCAGAAGTGCAGTGATTGAAAATCTGCCACGTTGTAATAAATATAATGTTGGATAACTAATTTCTATTAAAAGTTTGCTATATAAAAAAATTATCTTCAAGTTCAAAAATGGTACTAATAATTCATTCTCATATCTCTCAATAGAAGCAGTTTAGCTGTGGATTAAGTTTTATCTCTGTTGTTAATAAATAATGTAGGAACATATGAACTGGAGTATAATATTTTCATTCTATTTTAAAATCTGATTTGAGGAACATTCGTATAAATTTCAAACTGCATGCCACCTACTAGGGAAATTAGTAGTTAACACAAATAGTAAAGGAAAAGTGCAATTCAATTACCCATATTTTATACTAAATACATATTCTTATTTATTGAGGCACATTTAGTTGGAGTACTGTTGTTTTTTCAGTTTCGTTTGATATATCAGATTATGTAAACAAATTAATAGATCAAAGCAGAATTCCTGCCGATGCTATGAAACTCACAATTACATGCTGATGATAATGTATTTTTTCCTCACTGTCAGTAATATCGATACTAATTACTAAAATTTTTCATCGTTATAGTTCCGATATTATACATAAGTTTACTGATTCGTCAAACCCATACCTAAAAAACACTCGTATCATGAAATGCAGTTCATACACCACAATCTCCACCACAAGACTCGTGTCTCAGGTCAAATCCATGCCTCAATCTGAGCACTATTGACTAAGTCTTAAAGACACAGAAATACATTTGTTTCACTCTCAAGGAGGACAGGAGATGAAGGGAATAGCATGTTCTACAAACTCAAAAGATCCGCTTGAATGTTCTCTAGATGTTTGCATAGATAATACTGGAATACCTGGAGAAATGAACTACTTGGAGTTTGAGCAGAAAAGTGAAATAACAAAGGAGAGACCTCAGCTGGATATTAAAATATAGCATTAATTTATTATAAATTAGGCTGAACTTGTGGCGAATCACATTAAATAAATGGTACAATTCTGAATTCAAGTTTGTTTCGAAATGTATCTTAGAGCCTGAAAAGAGGAATTTAAACGAATTTAGAAGAACTCAGGCGCGTATACAAGGGGGGGGGGGCATTTGGGGCATATGCCCCCACCCCCTTGAGGTCTGAAGTTTTTAAAAATAAATCTACGGATTAATAAAAATATATGGATTAATCCTCCAAATTGAAGAAATGACAATTATTTGATTATTTTTAATTGCTTTTGACATGTTTGAACACTGTATTCTATCAAAATCGTCATTTTTAAATTGCGAAATGGAGGAAATTAAATTGCTTCAAGTCGTATTATGTATAAGCCATTTTGTCCATAGAGAGTGGATTTCTATCACCCTATTAATATTAGCATTGTTCTTCAATTTAAAAATGTTTTTGAATTTGAGAAGAAATGCATCGTCCTGTACTCTGTAGTTTTCCTAACACCTTCTTCTTCAACAGTACGCCGAAAATTCATGCTTTCCCAAGATAAATGGAAGGGTGACTAAATCCTACCACCTGAAAAAGTTCACAAGAGTTCGTGGTCCATTCAATGAAACTGGTTCTATTCACAAGAAAAAGCAAATGAAAACAAAACCAAAAAGAACACAAACAGTGATTCAGGAGGTGAAGAGTTTCTTTGAAGAAACCACTAGTTTTTCTCTCAGAAAAGCTGTTCAGAAGATTTCATCCACACCAAAACCACGTGGTGGAGGATCATTATACATTCATTTAGTTTCCGTTTTTATCATTGAATTTCAATTCGACCATCAATGGAAACCACATAAATAGCGGTTTTGTGAGTGGATTAAGCAGCAACCATCTAACATTGCCAATTGAATCGCTTGGACAGACGAGAAGTTAATTTGCCACCATCAAAAACACATCGAAAAAATAAGAATGAAAATCCTCGAAATATCTGAAAAACAAATGATAGGTATGATGCTAAGGTAATGATCTTCGTTGCAATTATTAATGGAATGGTTACAATTGTTCAAGCTTTCCTTAACGAATATGGCAACTTGTTACCAGTTTATGGTTTTCAAAACTCTGATTGCTCCAGCACATTATTTGGCCCAGCCTGCAACTTCTTCACTTTGGTGGATGCGAGATCATATTGCACAAATGCAGCTCTAGAATTTAAGGAAAAGTTTCGAGGTCGAGGGATTATCAGAAGTACGGAAATAAAATTCCTGGTCAGCACACAGTCCATATCTCAACTCTTTGGACTTTCGCATATGGGCTGCTGTACAAACTCGAGTTTATAAGTTAATATATAAAAAACAGATTCCAATGAGTCTCTTATACAATGTGCTCAAATCTCCGCTAAAAAATATAACAAAAGAATTCCAAGAAAGTATGCAAGAATGTTCTGAAGCGTGCATCGTTCTGTCTTCACATCGTAAGGGGTCATTTTCAACAACTTTTATAGGACCTCAGCCTCTCAGGAGATGTGCCTCATATGATATAAGACAATTAATGTTTAATAATAATAAAAATACTTTCTTTTCCTTCAAAGTGATGCTTCTGTAATGGTATTTGACTTATTTTTAAGTGCTTCTAATTCGCAATTATAAAATTACGTTATCTGATGAAACACAGTGTAGTAGTATGGTTTTGATTATTTTTGCTGTAGTCAATGATTGAATATTGTGATTAAGTTAATAATTATCAGTCTATCTATTAGACTTGATATACAGCTTATGGACTATATAATACATCCACTGACACACTGTGTTCCATCAGAAACGACCTTTTTAAATTGCGAATTAGAAGCACTTCTAATGCATCTATTGTCATCACATCATAGATACACCACGTTGATGGAAAAGAAAGTATTATTATTAAACAGTTATTGTCCTATATAAATATATATGGCTATATCATATGAACCACATCTCCTGTGGCTCCACAGAAGTTGTTGAAAATGACCTCCTCCAGCCTGAAGACAGAACGAAGCAAACTTCGAAACATTCTTTCAAATTCCTTAGGGGTCTCCGGGTTATACCTTTCAGCGAAACTTTAAACACTTTGTAAAAGAGACACAATTGAATATTCTTTTTCATATATAAACTCGAATTTGTGCTGCAGCCAAGAAGTGAAAATCTAAAGGGTTGAGATACTGATTGTGTGCTGGCCAGGAGTTTTCCGTTCTTCTGCTAATGAATCGACCTCTAACCTTTTCAATGAGAAATTCTAGAACTGCATTTGTTCTATGTGGTGGAGCGCCATCTTGCATCCACAATAGTGAAGAACGAGATGCAGAATGGTGCAGTATGGGCCAAATAAGGGGTGCTAGGTTGGTATGCGATCTGGGAGGTTAATGTGATCTGATTATGTATTTTATTTATTTTAATCTTAATAATTATGATAATTTTTTTTTTGAGTAACTGTGATACAAAACAAACAATATAGATGAGATGATATTGTCACAATGCATTAAAAGTAAAAAATAAACATATATTAATTGCTTATTTTTACTTTATATTCAAATAAGTTTGGTAGGATGCAGTTTATATAACGATATTTTCTTGAAGTATTTCCATAATAAGGCTTTGCATATGTAAATGGTATATAATTATTTAAGAAAATAAAATACCATATATATTTGGTATCTCGTATACCTGTTTGTATCTTTAATATTTGTTAATAAATTCTATATAAATCGAATGCCAAACCAGTAAATGATGATCAGATCGCATAGCAAACTAGCACCAAATAATATCCTGTAGCAATCTGAAATATGAAACACCATTGACAAGTTGCCATCATCATCAAGGAATGCATGAAAGATTATATCCATTCAATTAATAATGGCAACAAAGATATTAACTTAGCATCATACCTATCATTTATTCCGTTGATATTTCAGGGATTTTCATTAGTGTATATACCTGACGATCCCCCACAACGGAGTAATGGTTGGTGAAATCTGCTGAGAAACTGGGGGGTTCTTCTCAAATTCAAAAACATTTTTAAGGTTTAAGTAAAATGCCAATATTAATAGAATAAAATCCATTCTTTAAACTACATGAACATAATGACGTCCTCCCATTTTGCAATTTAATAAATGACCCTTCTGACGGAACACAGTGTAATCATGTTCAAAGTAATTAAAATAACTGACCAGTCTGAGAAATTATCCGTAGATTTTTTTAAGAAACGTTAAATTTTTTGAAAAGTGCCCCCCCCCTTGACCGAATCCTAGATATGCCCCTGGAAGAACTCCAGTTTATTTGAGGAATCTGTATGAACAAGGGTTGAAAATTGGATGAAAAATATTTAAGCGATTTCAGGGGATTATTTCAATGTTATTAGACATAATTTGAAGAAGAACGTGCAATATAACAAATTCTATGCCACAAAAGGTAGGTATCATCGGGTCTTAAGTAAAGGTAAAATTCCTCTCCATAGTAATATTCATTGTTAAGAATTCTAAAAAACCATAGACAGATATTGTTAGGAGTATGCCTTACCACATTATAGTATCACAAATCTATAGCAAGATCAATTACCTTGATTATATAATGCGTCAAGTTGTAAGTATTTACCAAGAGCTTCTAAATAGCTATTCAAGGAACTCAATAAGAGGCACAGGTTCAAGGAGAAATTAAGAAGCAATCATTTTAAATCTTTTAAGGATTCAAGTTAGCACATTTTCACAAATGATATATCACTTGTTAATGAAATAATGGTTAATTAGGTAGCGCGGTACTTTGTAATAACAGCCACCTACTTCAAGTGCCCTTTATATAGCAAAAATAAGATAAATAATAATTATTATTTCATATTTTATATACATTTAAATTGTAATATAATTCATAATAAATAAGTAACTACTATACTTTAACATATATACATCCTAACTAATAAATACATTTTTAGTTCTTCTTAACACCTAAGAAGTTGTGTTAAGTGACATCAATGGACAGTCACCATTAATGCAAGGCGTTGAATATCAGAATGCTCTAAAATATTCCTCTAATTGAGGCATATTCAGTGAAATATTTTGGAGGTCTTCCTCTCCTTTCGTCGTTTCTAACAGAGGCAGTTTGGAAAATGAATTTCCTTGAATTGAACGGGTGACTGGCAGGGCTTGGCCTTAATTAGGAACAGAGCTGGTGCTAGTGAAGGTGCTGGTGAAGGTGTTGGTGCTAGTGAAGGTGCTGGCGCTAGTGAAGATGCTGGTCTAGTGAGAAGCGAAATGGGGAATTGGGTAAAAAGGGATTCGGAATGTTGCGCTATTGTGGGTGCTAGTGCTATGGTCAGTACTAGTGCTATGGTCAGTACAAGTGTTATTGTCAGTGCTAGTGCTATTATCAGTACTAGTGTTATTGCCAGTGCTAGTGCTATTGTCAGTGCTAGTGCTATGGTCAGTGCTAGTGCTATGGTCAGTGCTAGTGCTATGGTCAGTACTAGTGCTATTGTCAGTGCTAGTGCTATTGTCAGTACTAGTGTTATTGTCAGTGCTAGTGCTATTATCAGTACTAGTGTTATTGCCAGTGTTAGTGCTATTATCAGTGCTAGTGCTATGGTCAGTGCTAGGGCTATGGTCAGTACTAGTGCTATGGTCAGTGCTAGTGCTATTGTCAGTACTAGTGTTATTGTCAGTGCTAGTGCTATGGTCAGTGCTAGTGCTATGGTCAGTGCTAGTGCTATGGTCAGTGCTAGTGCTATGGTCAGTGCTAGTGCTATTGTCAGTGCTAGTGCTATTGTCAGTGCTAGTGCTATTATCAGTACTAGTGTTATTGTCAGTGCTAGTGCTATTGTCAGTGTAAGTGCTATTGTCAGTACTTGTGTTATTGTCAGTTCTAGTGCTATTGTCAGTGATAGTGCTATTGTCAACACTAATGCTACTGTCAGTTCTAGTGCTATTGTCAGTGCTAGTGCTTTTGTCAGTGTTAGTGCTATTGTCAGTGCTAGTGCTAATGTCAGTGCTATTGATATTGTCGGTGCTAGTGCTATTGTAAGTACCAGTGATATTAACTACTGTTATTGTCAGTGCTAATGCTATTGTCATTGCTAATGATATTGTCAGTGCTAGTGCTATTGTCAGTGCTAGTGCTATTGTCAGTGCTAGTGCTATTGTCAGTACTAGTGCTATTGTCATTGCTAGTGCTATTGTCTGTGCTAATGATATTCTCTGTTATAGGGATAGTCTAAAGTATAGTAATATAATTTATACTTTGAAAGTAGAGCTGCACAAACTGTGAAAGATATATGATAAACTTAACTCTTCTGTTGAAATGATAAAAAAAACTATACTGTATTTCTTTAACTTTCCAATTTCTTGGAAATATTCTAAGCTGTGTTTTCCTCTGAAACTTTAGTAGTTTTGGAGCATTTGAATCTGGCTGAAGGACATTTGGCCCAACGGATGTTTGGCCAAAGAACAATTACATGGATGTAAATTTGGCGTTAAATTTGACAAAACGTATGTAACTTTTATTTGATGCGTATCCAATTAGGAAATGTAGCCTCCATTCAATTTGATTAGTATTTCGATATTTCCATACGTGCGCGTAAAATTGCCTCTGGGAAAACTTTCATCCGGAAAATTGACACTGAGGAAAATTGCCACTGTGGAAAATTGCCACTATAAAATATATTAACAATATATTAACAAACTGAAAAAATATTTTACTCCATAAAAAAATACCGATCTAAATACAAAAGTATTCGAATTTTATGTAAAGAAAATTTTCACAGGAACAGATTAGAAATAAATATTTTAGTCTATGAAAAAAAAACGAACTGAAAACAATAGTATTCGAATTTTATGTAAAAAAAACTTTCACTGTTTGCTCATCTTTCATTGACAAATTGAAAAAAATATTCAACCATGGAACGATCAATGAGCCTGAGAGGCACATTTCGGTTTGAAATATTTAAGCATAATTTAACAACTAATAGATTTCAGTTACTGAAATTTTTTGACTTATATTGTCTGAGTCCTAACTATTTATTATGAAACTGATGCAACATGCTTTGTTGCTCATCGTGAAGTTAATGTATCATGATACTATTTATTATTAAAACTATAATGCAACAAAATTTTATTTAATGACCAGTCTTTCTCTAGGAGTGATTGTTTTTTTTTTCAGTGTGGAATGTTCCTTTCTAATCATTTTCAATTTTAGACAGATTTTTTCAGATGTTCCAACAGTCCTTCGGAAATAGCTGACAAATTTAGTTTTGTCATCTATTAGACGAGGATTCAACAAGTAGATGTCCTTCACACTTCCTATCTTTTAGCATAGGATGAACTCAGAATCTCTTCTTTTTGTTTTCTATCATCCTGTTCATCAATTAAGTGCAGTAATAATCAATGCAAAATCAGATTATACGAAAGGGACTGGAGCGAGAGCGGACCGTGACCAGACCGAATATGTGAATGCACCATGATGAGACCGGACCATGACTGGAGCCTGAGCGGAGCAATGATGTGAATCAGCCCTAAAGGTCTCATCCACTCTTTTTTGTTATTTCTCTATTCATTAGAACTAAGGTTACTGATTATAAGGGCTGATTCACACCATCGCCCCCCAGTCACGGTCAGGTCCAATATTCTTTAATGCATTGCACGTAAAGAATTCACACTGGTATTGCCGGTCAGGTCTCGCTCCACTCACGCTCCGGTCACGATACATTCGGAAAATATTTTGACTGGACCGTGATCGAAGCTCCAGTCACGGTCCAATATTATTATTTCGGTGTTTTTTCTTCAAAAGTTCCAATAGGCATTCGAAAATAACTGAAAAATTTAGTTTTGTCATCTGTTAGATGAGGATACAACGAGAAGATATCCTTCACCCTTCCTATCTTTTAGCTTAGGATGAACTCAAAATCTCTTCTCAGAACAGAAGGGACGTGAGTGAGAGCGGACCGTGACCGGACCGAATATGTGAATGCACACGGATGAGACCGGACCGTGACTGGAGCGAGAGCTGAGCGTGGATTAACCAATTAAACTGCAAACCATTTCGAATTTGTTTCTATAGTTTTATTATAATATGTTTTTTTTTTAAATTTGTTCCTGTTCTTTCTACTACCCCTCTGAATTTCAAGAAAATAAAAAGCCTGCATGTGCGATAGGCTAGTAGATCTGACCAATTCAAAACAATAACAAAGCTGATTCCAAGATAATGGATCAATATAACGAATCCAATTACCTAATTAATTATTTCTTACTGATAGTTTTCTTATATCATACCATTTTCCTACCCACTCAATTATGCGGCCTTTATCTTCTTATGAATATCAGAATGAAAAGAAGCGAAATGTGAATATTTCTTTTATCATTTATTATGAACAGAATACTTGATCGATTTAAATTCTGCCTTTAAAGGCCTTCAAGCTAAGAAATAATTGCGTATCAGCACACTCACACCCACCGACGGAAGAATTCACAGAGCAGTTGTCTTTTCGGAATTAAGTGAAAGCCTATTATTAATGGTCCATTCATAAAGTCGAGCAAGATTTACATTTGATTTATCAATAAGAGCAGAGAAATCTGCATCGCTACACGATATAGTGGTGTCGTCAGCAAAAAGAGTAAAATTTGAATCATTTGATATTTCGGTGACATAATTTATATAAATTAGAAAGAGAAGGGGACCCAGGACACTACCCTAAGGCACTCCTGACGACACCACCCCCGTGCTAGAAAACGCAGTACCAATCTTCACACTCTGAGTCCGATTCTGTAAATAACTCCGGAACCATGACAATATTATGCCTCGGACAACATAAACAGAAAGCTTACGTAAAAGAAGTACATGATCAACAGTATCAAACGCTCTACGAAGGTCAATAGAAATTCCGACTGTATGCCTCCTACAATTTAGTTCATGGTAAATATTTTCAATTAAGTTCAAAATAGCATCAGTGGTGTTCCTTGACCGTCGGAAACCAAATTGATAATCACTTAAAACATCAAATTTATCCAAAAAATCCGAAAGTCGAGTACTAACACACTTCTCGAAAACTTTACTGAGAAGTGGTAAAATAGATATCGGCCTGTAGTTATTTACCTTGGACTCAGAGCCTGACTTAAACACAGGAATAACAACAGCTTTCTTTAAACAATCAGGAAAAATACCACTAGACAAAGATTTGTTAATAATTGCACATAAAGGACCAGACAAACTACTTATAACAATCTTAAATCAGAGTTAGGATATATAATTTAATGCTTTGAAAATTTGACTTAATTAGAATGAACACAATAAAAATTAGCAAAATGAAAACCTATTTGTAAATGATGACTGAAATATGGTAATTAAGAAGCATTAGACATAGCCTTTCACCGTATTTATATGATTGAAAGAACAGCATATATATACTTTATGTTCTATACATTTACATACTTCTAATAAATACACAGTAGAATGTAAATAATTTCATTGTAAATCCATTGTAAATCAAGTGGAAATTAACTGAATCCCTTCATCTTGCTTTTCGATCCGAACAAAACAAATGAATTAAATCGAATAAAGGCTGAAAGGGTTTGTGCTTCAGGCAGCTAGATAGGTTTGACTTTAAATGGCTAGCGAGGAGGCTACGGAACAATTAATGGATATCAAGTTTCTCTGTTTTCATGTTATTATTATTATATAATATCTACAGCAATTATGCAAACAGTAATTCTTTAGAATTATTATTATCACCACTTTGGTCAGTCAGGATATATCGATTTTATTGTGGGACGTTAATATAGAAGCCAATAAAAGTGGATATTATAATGTAACGAAAATTATAACTTTAATTTACAGATATATATTATTATGAAAACTTCAATACGACAAAAATTATTTAAATGTGCACTTTGCATTCGATTATATCCTCGAGTCTCCTGTGAAGTACATTTGCATAAACATTATTTTTAACAACTGATTTTCGCTTTCTTTGGAAAAAAACACATAAGAATATAAATTGTTTAATTAAATTTGGTGGTATTCCCTGAACAGGAAAGATCCTTTGAGTGATATCTAATCTTCAATTGTTAATGGTATTACTCTGAATTGCCTAATCTCTGATTGTCTAATTTTACTATTTGGTCAGTTTTTTAGATGTATGTATTTGAGCATAACAATAAATATATCAAGTTTCCCCATTCATTTTAATAGTTATCATAATTTTAATTTTACCTATGCATATCTCTACAAATCTGCATTTCATAATCATTCATCAGAGTTTCATATCTATTTTTTCAATATTCTTTTTACTAGGTAATTTTAATTTAATCTCTGCATGTCCATTATTCAATTGTTCACATCTCAGAGCTACATCCGGGAATTTTAAACTTCAATCAAGAACTTAACTAATTTTTCATCTTTATATAGAATTGAATGTAAATCACCTGTTTTTTAATTAACCTTATGCTATAGCATAAATTAATATTAAATCTTTTGGAAATGATATAAGGAATAATTCCACTGTTATCACAATTTTTTAATATGAATATAGGTTTTTCCTTCTCAAAAAAGACAATCAACTTGTATCATATCTCTAACAGTTTATCTTTCAGTTTAGGTTAGAAAACAAATTAGCGAAAGTTGCATCGTAAAGGGTTTTGAAACATCTATGTTTTGCGAACATTTAAGTTCGTGACCATAATCGTATCATTGCATTTTTGGTCTATGTCGATATTTGTAATTGAATTCAACTTAATATCAATGACGAACGTGAAGGAAAATAAAAATTGATATATTCATAGATACATTTTATTCATATACAAATTAACTCTTGAATATAATCCAATTTGGATAATTAAGAGCAGTTTAGTATAGCAAACATATTTTTGCTAATATATATTATGTAAAAAATGGTAAAATATTAATATTTATAATTTATTGATTAGGATGTTGATTCTACTTAGGCAATTAACTTGAAAATCATTAATAAAAGATATTCGTTGGTTAATTTACACATCATTATTAAGGTTCTTCCAAAGCATAACTGTGATGTAAGTACTTAAAATATATCGCAACATTTATTTATGAAAGGCTTATAGTTTGGGCAATATTTGTTTACAATTCCGAAAAACAATAGCAGATTATTATCGGAGTTGATTATTTCACTCATATTGGTATCAACAGTTGATTCAGGGTAAATTTACCCGCGGAAAATTCTACCACGGAAAGTTCCACCAGGAATATTCCACCGCTGGAAAATTCCACCGCACAATTCTGGATATCACTTACATCAAGTGTAACATTAAATAAAACTGATTTAAAAGAATCTGATTATGATGGTAACCAGACAACATTTTATTAGTTGAATAGTTCAGAAAAACCTAAGGGATAAAGTAAGACTAATCTTCGAAAATAGAGACGGATGAATCGATTCGTTCAAAAGTGTCTTTTCTATGTTTAGATATAAATTTACAAGATTTACTATATAGTTTAAAATATAGTTTAAATTCAACAAAAAATTAACCATTATAATAACTACATTCATATTCAAAACTCAAAATAAGTATATTATTTTTTAAATAAATTAAATTTTGCATATATCATCCATCGCCACAGTTTTAAACATATTTTATTGGAATCATTGTATTAGAAGCTATATTTTGTAGTCTTCTCGTAACAGCGCCTTCTTCAATCACGATTAGCAAATTGAATATTTAATATTGAAGATTAATATATGGTTTCTATTTCAAAGAAAGATTTTTCCATTAATTATAAATCACTTAGAGTAAGCATTTCATAACATCATTCAACTGAATCTAAGACAAAAAATATCTACTTCAATTATACATACCGAATATATTTTCAAAACGGTGGAGTTTTCCGCAATATGAGTTGAATGACGGTGAAATCTTCCTCGGTGGAACTTTCTGCGGGGGAACTTTCCATGGGAAAATTTTCCAGCCACGCAACAGTCATGTACCATCAATGAAGAAATCTCCTTATATAATGTTAATTTGAAAAAATGTCGAATGGAAATAAAAAAAAATAAGCAATAACTATGTATTCGTCAGTATCAGTCTTAAACATAAGAACAGGGATTTATTTTTTAAAATTTAGTTATAGAATAGTTTATATGGGATGTAACAGATACATAAAGTATTATACTGTAATACTTCAAATAACACAATATTTACGTCAAATATTCCCCCCTAGATTTTTTTTCATGATTAGGTTTTTTAAAACTTTGAAACATATAGCATATTGAATAAAATATCTTTTTCATTCATTGGAAAAATCACTCTTATTCTTCTTAGAAAACAAGATAAGGAAGAACACATGATTTTGGGAAGGGGTTCAAAAAATGTATGCATCTCCTCAGTTAATTTTGACTTACAGTAATAATATTGGTATCATTTGATTCTCTGAAAATTCGTCAACAAACGAAATTCCATTTTTTCCAATTTCTAATTCTGGGATTAACCAACCATTTCTTTTTCGAAAACATCGTAGTTCTGACTTCATAACTTTAGTTTTAAGACTTAATCTGAATATAAACGAACTTAGTTTTTTGGTCCGGTTTAACTTCAAATAAAATGTATTTTATGTATCCTGACCAACAATTTTGACAAGAAATGGAGTCTCTTCCATTGAAAAAGGCATTACCCGTATCATTTCTGTAGACCTAAAATTTACAGGAAATAAACGTTTCTTAATGGACCTCTCTCGTTAAAAACACACTTTCAGGCTAATTTAGGCTATATCATATTTTCTATTAAGAAAATCAAATTTTTATTATGGAAAAGAAAGATTATTCATTCGTTGTTTTACATGTGAATAAAATATCAAAAAAATTACGATATTATATTATAAATTATTGTTGGGAGAACTATCTCCTCATTTTTTCTCTTGTTAATATCGTGAAAGTCGTAAATTAACTTAGAACCTGGAATCAATTAACACATTCCATGAATATGATTGGTAAATGGTGTGTAAGATATGAATTTATTCTAGAAAATATATATAATACACATATCCCAAGATAATGATTAGTATATGGTTCAAAATATGAATATAGAAAAAAATACCAAATCGAACGTTGGATATAATATAATCTTTTAAAATACCATTCATTTAGTCGGTTCTAGGAAATTTAGGTATTGAAAAATTCGGTCTAAGAAAACTCAGCTCGGAAAACTTGGTTTCAGTTTATAATGGAGTTATTAAAAACAATAATGGAAAAATTGAAATAATGAGTACTAAAAAGTATAGTTTATTAATTGAAACCTGATAACATCATTAACCGATGAGAAATAATACATAAGGTTAGTAGTTTTGACATGTTTTGCTATTTATTTAACAGGAGATTTGAGCGGGAAATTGGGTCCCGGAATATTCGGTCTCAGTCATAAGTAAAACTTATGAATTAGATGTATCGGGGGCAAGCTGCTCCATAAACCCCACTGCTAGGTCATTAAGCAACCATGAATTGTGCAGTACAACAAAGTTGCGGATACAGACAATTAAATAACAGTCATTTATGTTGAGAGTTTGTTTCCGAGACTGCAATTTCAAGACTGAATATTCCAAGACCGAAATTTCCGGCAACCCATTTAGTCACATAACTGTACTAATAGCATTTAAAAAATTAAATCATCCATGAACAATATAAGTTGAGGGCCATTAATTGTTAGAATTCTGGCACTGTTGCCCTATCGTATTATTCATGGACCTGTTCAATTTTATCATTAAAAAAATCCCATCAAAGTAATTAAATATTGGATGGTTAAAGCTTGATGTTTCCAACAAATTTTTCAATAGCATGATGAGTTGTAATTACTCCTACTATTTTGTTCAATGTGTGGTGCGATCCTTCCAGCAAGATATATGTCCTTTAATTATTGTGTTCGGCTCTGCCATAAACATTCCATAATTCAATATCAAAACTGGGACCTTTTCGTCAACCGAGCTAAATTATTTCAATATTACAAATAAATCATCTATCTACTCACAAATTTGTGAGTAAAATACAGACATCTTGAGTAGGAATGAAGGCTAATGATTCAATTTCAATAATTATTAACGCATTTTCAGGATCCCTTCAATAATTTTGTAAACCAAGGAAACACGTCAAATTGGAAGAGAAACCTATGCAAACTTTTAAAAATATGTTTGCTATTTATTTAAGTCGTTAGTCATTAAGTTCATCTGTCATTTTTGTCATCATAACAAAAGCCATTTTTCCTCTCACGAGTTTAATTGAATCAAATTATTACACCTTTTCTATCATCAATTCATGGCTGTGAATGAATAGAGGTAATAGCAAAAAATTATTTTTTAACAGCTAAATTAAAAATAATACAATATCAACACAACAGAAGTTGATAGTTTCAAATTTCCTTAACATTACCGAAAATATCCTTTACATACATTCCCTACAACCATTTTATTTTACAGCTATTGAAACATTCCATGTCAATTAATTAGCAACATCAACTATTGAAATGAAAATTAATTACGTTCATTTATTATCATTAGGGCGCATATCTAACGCTCAGTTTTCCATCATTTTCACATCAACTTTACAGCCTCAGTTATTTCGCTAACTATCATTTCTAATGAATAGGTTAATTCAATTATTTTGGCTCGAGTGAAGAAACTCAGAAAGGTGTTTGGAGACCTGCTGGAATTAACTAAAACTTTACCTAATTAGGACAAAACTTTGAACTCTTTGGAAACATTCTGCTTAATTTTGTGCCCAGTAGTTAACTGGAGAAAAGGACGAAGCATCTGTGAATGTCATAGAGTAACAGTCTACGGGGATTTACCACAGACACAATCACTATTTATGATTATTAATACTATCATAAAGATCTATTTTTAATAAAATATTTCTGACTATGAAATTAAGTACTTTCAAAAACATATAATTTAAAAATAAACTTTAACACAAGACGAATCAAAACAATAAAATTGAAAATTTTAAGAAATGGAAGGTAGGTTCTTCATTTCATATATTTTATGAAAAAGTTATTGTCGTCCGAAGAATTGATATAAATTATTTTCTATAATCAAGAACCATTTCATATTATTGATGAAAACCTCTTCATCAGTAATATTTTAAACCTGTACTGTTTCATAAGAACACGTTGACCGCTAATTAAAAAGAAGTGTAAATATTTGGTTTCATTCATCTTTCATACAATATTATTACACTGTTAATATATCAAACGGAATGAAATCAAACCGTCTATTCTTTAAAACAATTCGAGATCTTCGCGCAAACCGAAACAAGCATCCTGAAAATGAAATTGTAAAACTTTGCCATTTTCTCTTGAGTGTGTGTGCTGAATTCTAAATTGCTAGTTTTTCTCTTTGAAAAAACGAGAAGATGGAGGTACATTGTAAAGAACATTAGTTTTATATAAGGAAATATTTTTTATCGTAATTTGTATGATATAATATATATATATATATTCCTTGGCTCTAGGACAACTGCCATGCAGACAACTGCCATGCGGATAACTGCCATACGGACAACTGCCATGCGACAATCTGCCATGCGTACAACTGCCATGCAATATATTATAATTTTTATTTTGGGTGAATTGTAATGCACTTGTAAACCTAACATTTTTTGGAATTAATTTAAAGTGAAAAATATTATTATTTTAACCTAAAATTTTAGTACCTCTCACATATTACGCCTTAAATAATCAAATGGTTGACAAAAAGATTGAAATCTATAGATACAAAACTTTTTTTTCAACATTTTGGAATACAGAGAATAACAAACATAAACTTTACAGGTTAAAATTTTCAGTGAGTGTGGTTTTGCATCTTACTATTTTAGAGTTGCTTTCATATAACACTGGGCATATATGAGTTAACTAAAATGTTGATTTGTTATTAGTATAATAACAAATTTAATGAAACATATTTCAGTAATAATTATTTCATATTTTGACACTTTTCAAATATTTATAAGACATGTTTCTGATCGGTGGGACCTAGAAACAAAGAAACTATAGAAAAACAAATTCAAATTTCAAAGTTAATGAGTAAAGTGTTCCTTGTAAGAATTTTTTTAACCCAGAAATAAAATGTATACTACTTCAGTTTCTAATCCTGAATCTAGTAGAAAAGTTTGTTTTTACAATATTAATTAACCCAATAAAAAATAGTAAATAGTAAAATGCAAAATCACACTCACTGGAAATTTTAACCTGTAAAGCTTGTGTATGTACTATTCTTTGTATTTTGAAATGTTCGGAAAGAAAGTTTTTCATCTATAGATTTTCCACTTCTTGTCAACCATTTGATTGTTTAAGGGGCTAAATGGGTTATATATGATATAAAAAAGAAATTTATTTAGTATACTTAAACTTTAAATTCTGAATCTACCGTCAAAATTAATTTTTGTACTTCTTTATGCACAATTTTGGACTATATGATTAACATTATACTTAATTTTTAGGTTAAGATAATAATATACTTCACATCAAATTAATTCCATGAAAGGTTAAATTTACAAGTGCATTACAATTTACCCAATATAAAATTATAATATATTGCATGGCAGTTGTCCACTATGGCAGTTGTCCGCATGGCAGTTATCCACATGGCAGTTGTCCGCATGGCAGCTGTCCGTACACCATATTCCTTAACCCCTAAGTATATAATTGGGAAGATAGCTGCCAACTTTAAATTCTTATATACTCTTATGAAACACATATTTAATTCATCCTGAACAATACCTCAAAAAGCATAGTTTAGACCCCATTAATTATAATTTGACAGAAAAATACTGACGATCAGAAAACGCGTACAGTGTAACCACATTCAGTTCTAGCGATATTGTCAGTGCGAAAAATTACTCAAATACGCATCCATAGTAACCATAGCCTCAATAGTGTAGGTTCACCCCTATGTATATAGTTATACAGATAGCTGCCCATTTTAAATCCCTATGTATATTACTTTTTTCAAGAGTGTTCGATTAATTTTAAATTTATATGACTTTTGACCAGGAAATCTCTCTACAGAATCATTTATCTGTGAAATTCAAATCTTGAATCATTCACACCATTTTTTTGGCTCAGCAAAATCCGCCATTTAGCTCACCGAGTCATTTGCATCTGTTTGCATCTGTGCAGGCACTGCAGTAGCTATCTATTATTTGCGCTGTGTGGTCGTGTGCATTATGTTTCGGCCACGCGGGTTGGCTGAGTCTTAGATTGTTCGGCTACTGTATGGTCGAATATTACCGTAATGCGAGTTTGACCAATAAAAATGAGAATATTCATCATTCACTCTTTTTCATATTCAATTGTCAATAATTCTTTTCTGTAGATAATCTAATTCTAATTCAACTTATAAATCAATAGAATAATTACCGATAATATGTGCCAGTCAATAATAACTATTTCATCACGATACACTCTCTCATCGCTCCCAAACTCTGTATCAGTAATCAATACTATACAGTACACATGTATGCCTTGAATACAATAGTTATACGATCACATTAGTACATATCTCTGCAGAATGCGTGTGTGTGTAACTTAGCATGCTAACTGGGTGAGGGGGGAGGTGCATTCAGCCAACTGCTGAATGTGCGTGAGTGGCTTCTTTGAAGGTAATAATAATTCTATATACACAATCGTCTATTATCAAATATTGACTCGATGTATCTGGAAGAATTTTCTCACACATTGTCTTGATGAATTATGCTATGCCTCTTGCAATTTTTAACCAAATTTATCGAATATATATCGAAATTTAAGAGAATCAATGAAAGTGGGCATCCGTCTGACAAACCGTGAATCTACCGTACCAGAAAGTAGGGTGAAGGACAAGGTGAAAAACTCAACGTAAATAAGTAAATTTGGTTCTAGGTATATTCCACCCCGGTATATTACACCCCGGTAAATTCCACCCCTGTATATTCCACCTCGGTTAATTCCACCCCTATGAAAATGCTCATTTGTGTGAAAAATATTAAGTCAAAGATTATATTTTTAGATGGGTTTTGTTAATTATTAGTAGTTATGAGAAATAAGTCAGACGATATCCTGAGAGATTTGGACAATATTTAGAAGTAGCTCCAGTCAATTCTCACAAAGAGCGTTCTCACAACCTTTCCATCTTCTGTTCTGAAACATATGTATTGAAAAATAAATATTTAAACAGATCGTGATTGATCAACAAAAGGTTTAATTTGTGGCAATGAAAATGCAAGTTAGCTAGTATTATATAGAAGATTAATGAATTATTAATAACTAACAAACCTAACCCGTATAGTGAGGTGGAACTTACCAGGGTGAAATTTTCCTAGGGTGGAATATACCGAGGTGGAATATACCGGGGTGGAATATACCGGGGTGGAATACACCGGGCACCAGTAAACCTATAAATATAATTACATACATAGAGTCATAGGAAAGATTAAAGCTCCTCCAACAATGTTAACCTCCCGCACCTCAATAATTCGAAAACATAAGAAATGGCTTTCCGGACTAAAATTTATTCAGCTAAATTTTCATCAATCGAATATAGTCTTGCATTTTAACGAGTTGATTGCTATAAAAATATGTATCATCAATCATGGAAGTAGTGTGGCTCGGTTTCAAAAATTAATCAGGTAAAGCGCATTTCACTTTATAGAATATAGTATAGGTACTATCGAACGGAACCACCAAATTAAGTTCAATATCTCACCTCAGATAGTAATCTAATGAATTATTATTTTATTTTATTTTTGTTAAAATAATTCTTTGATTTGTGATAACAAGAAACAAAAATCAATCAAATTTCATGGTACATAAATTATCTGATATATCAAAAATATTTACTTATTAATTTACATAAATTGAACTATTAATCTTCATGTATTACTGTTATTTAACTTCTATCTTCACCAACAAACAAAATTAATGAAAAATAGTAAACAGAAATATTACGCTTTCAAAATAGTATCACTTTCAATTTGAATACAGAACAACTAATTTTAGATTTTCCCATTGTGAAAAATTGTTTTTCATTCCCGGTTCAAGTACTCATCACTGGTAACAATGGGAATGCAATCTAACTCAAGTTTCACTCAAGTCTAACCACAAAGTCACAGATAATCAGAATCAACACTCAAGTATTTTACCTTATGTTAGTTCATGGATTGGAAATTTCCTTTGTTTACACGAAACTCGTATAAGAACGACGAATGAAGTCTATAATGATGTCGGTATTTTTGTTGATGGAACCTCAATCTTTTCGGACGTTAATGAAGGCGGTACTCAGCATAGGCATCAATAGAAGAACCTTTGATATTTCACATTATATGTCCATTGTCCAGCCAATCAACTATGGCATATTATACCAACAAGATCACTAAATGGTAAAGGAACATTGAGATTTCATTGGGACAATGTGGTTCTACATTGAAATGAAATGTTACCTTTGAAGAAGGTTTCTTCAATTTGGCGAACTGTTCCATTTAATTGTCATATTGGCACAGCCGATTCAATATATAGCGCATCAACATAATGTGGATGAAAAATTAGTAACACATTGAAAGATTATCGCATGGGATCCTTAGGAAGGATTTCATGATTCACAAATAACAAAATATCTTTAAATTAGTATTTAACCTTTTATCATTCAGCGAAACCGGTTTATTATTTTGTTTTCAAATGATAAAATATGATAACTCTAACAATGAAGGGTTAAAGTTTTAATTTCAAGACCTAAAATGTATAGTTACTAAGAACACGCAGTGGGATTTTTTTTCAGAAATGGTAGCTAGAAATCAGTCTATATTTATGAAATTATTTATTTTGACTGAGAGATTTTGCTCAATGTGACTGCTGAATAATTAGTGTATTCAAATGCTCTGTAAGTTACCCAAATGAAAATAGGAGCAGATTCAGAGTGGTACTGTGCAGTTACGCCGGATAAGATTTAGGCCCCTAAATAAACGCTAGTGATTTTCGACTTTGGGCCCATGATCCTTGGTAAAATCTTGGGCTAAGATGGTTTCGACATTTACAGACCATGCTATAACGTCGTGTTCCCATTTTGCAAAAAAAAAACACATGACCAATATGATTTTGTCCTATCAAGTTTGGTTGCTGCATTTTTCAAATTTGATAGTATGAACTCAAAAATTAACAAAATTAACAAGTACTCAAATAGAGTACTTGAGTACCTTCAATAGTACTTAAGTATTAAGTACTTTTATTTGAGTCCTATCAAGATAATACAAGATTCAACGCGTTAACAGAATTATATTTATGTTTGACTTCATCCTTCCGTCACTATCTATTCAGCAAAATTATATGTATATTATCTAAGTAAATATTAAAAATGCATTTGAAAATATATCTCAAAAATACACTTAAGTACATTCATGTACTTAAGTATTTTTTAAAAAATGTACTTAATACTAGTACTAAAATACTCTTTTAGTCATGTACTTAGTCTTAGTACTTAGTATTTAAGTACATTTATAGTATCTAATGCTCAGTTCTGACTGTGGGTGATAAATATTAAGAATTTCTATGATAATCTCATTCTTACAATACATTTTATAATACATTTTGAATCCTATGGATTAATAATTGGAAATATGCAAATTTGAGATTGAAATATATTTTCTTGTAATTATTAAATTTTTTGGGAATGATAGGTATTTGCTGAACTAATTTGATAAATAAATTAATTAATTTTAAAAAGGTATAAACATTTTATTACATAAGATTATCGTAATCATTTGTCCATTATGTATATGTTATATATTATAGTGATTGATGGAAGGAATGTTTCTTAAATCATGTCGTTCTAATATATTAAGTCACTATGATGTAATTCTTTCCGTTCTGTAAGCTCCCAGCAATTTTCAATATTGCGTAGAAATTGTCAATTGGAACACTTGTGGCTGATCAAATATTGGTGTACGTTCATCCCCTCAGACTCAACTGGCGCCTGAATATTGCAGAGGAGGGGAATATCTTCGGTATTAGGGACATACGAGGACCGGTTTGCAGAAACGAAATGCAATACTAGTCTGCAGGCATTTTCTTATGCGATGTAACGGTATTGATCTAGTAAAATGACAATATTAAGAAGACAAATGTCGATGCAATTCAATCAAAGTCACTCAAGGTGGTAAAATTTCGAAAGTGCAACATTTTACAACCTGTTCAAGTCATTTTCAGTCAGAGTATAAGTACTCAGTAAGTCATATTTGGTGATATTTATCAAAAACGAAGTTAAAATGTCATTGACATTTCACATCACCATTGCTTGTCTCATTATTTTTAAAGTCAACAAATTTCATGTATAGACCGAGAGTGTATGAGATACAAGTATTTAAAGGTAAATAAAGAGATAATGATTTTTAATTATTGTCTATTTTCAAATTTGTTCATAGACTATAAAGTCCAATTAAAGTTCCTTGACATTTCAATGTAACACACTTCAAACTTTGTTATTTTGTGAAATTTGGGTGACACAAAATGACAGCTTGAAGTATAATGTCACTAAATAAAGCTAAAATGAGTAAAGTCATGGAATTACAATTAATATTTAGTGCTATTATACAGTCTGTTAGTTTGCTTTAATAATCTCCAGTTCAAGTGAGCAGATCTGTTGTTGACAACACAATAATATGTTCATAATTGAGATAAATGGTTGCTTAGTTACGGTACACTTGAGTAATTATAAACTGTTTAAAAGGTCATAGTTATACTCTGCTATACAATATAGTGTAACATGTTAACACAGAAAGAGTGATCTGTTAAGAAAAGTATTTGAAGGGAGATGACAACTCGTAATTAATGACTCTCTTTTTATTTCCAATACCATGATAAATCAATACCTTTTACGAATGGTTATTGTGAGAACATATATTTTTTTAATTAGGGCTATTTGGTTTAAAAATAGAAATATCATATTCGTTATTCACCATTCCCCCAATCTCCCTAACATCTTGGAAATAAATTATTATTATTATTCATTAATATAGTCATGCAACCCGAACCACTCACCTCCAACCATATGGATGAAAAAATTAATTCAATAAATCAAGATTAGCGGAACGAAATCCGCTTCGATTCATGACCAACAATTAAGTAGTTGTTCCTGAAGAAATAAAATGATATTCTACTTGTATTACGAGTGGCTGATGAATAAAAATTGAGTAGTTGGTCATAAAAAATATTTGATTAATTGTATATTTCATTATATTTGATTAATTGTATATTTCACAATTAAAATGAACCAATAGGTAATTCATACCAAAGCTAATAGAATTATGAATGCAATTTATTATTCTTTATTAAAATATAACAATATTATTATTATTTTTATTTAGAAATTGATTTTTTAGGTCAATTAAACGATTCAATGTCAACATTGCATAATTTTTTATATAATTCTAAAAAACTCTTATTATCACTTTTGTTCAAACATTTATGTTTTAATTGGATTTTTTTCTACCAGTGCAATAGTAACTTTAAAACAAAGATATATAGTCTTTTAATTAACGTTTTGAATCCAATTACTAAGCTTCGTGTGAATAATTAAATGTAACTACACTTCAAAGTTCAGCTCACAAACTGTAACTACATATTTGAATTTTAATATAAATATACATTGCAAGAAATTTAAACAAGTTTCAATTATTCGATAGTAATTCAAATTAAATATTTTAGTTGGTAATTAGTTTCATTTGATGAGATTGAATTAATGATTGTATTTGCAGCAAATGTTTTGAAAACTTCGTAATTGTTTGGTATCCGAGAAGCTAATTGCATTAGAACTTTTTGGGTGAACATCATTACTGAAGTATGTTCTAACATTGATATAGTTGATTAGCGCACATGATGATAGTATTGTAAATTGATACCTATTAATGAATATATTCAAGAATTAAAATATATTCAAGGATTGTTGGAGATTATTTAAGTGTTGTAAATGTGAGAGAACTATTTTATTAAACATAATTATATTTTTCTCAATAAAGTTAAAAGTAAAATGAAATGATTGAAAACTTAAAGACTATGACAGAGAATAACAATTTGTGTGCACTATAGTGCTTTCTAACTTAACCGAAGAAAATTGTGTATAATTATAAAAAATTAAAAGTTATCAATCTCACTTACATTTTGTAAATAATATACAAAAAATATCCGTTTCTTGCTATGTTCATTCTCGGTACATGGAATATTCATCAAACTGTTGAGATCAGGAATGAAAAAAAGTCAAATTTCATGTCAGTCATTTTGAAATCTTATACAGATATTATTCCTCTATGAAAATTACATCCTGAAACTGTCAAAACAAATTTAACTGCAAGGAACATCATACTTCAGGATTCATTCTGGGTAATATGAAATATGGATGCCTTTTGTACCAAGATACACAGCTACTACCTTTAAATTCCATTGAACATTGCAAAGTACTCTCATCTGGCTTCACATTCCGTTTCATATCAAATGAATGGTGCACTCTCTCTCATGACATTTTCGTCTGCAATGCATGAGATCTGATGTCTGCCAGAAAAATGATAGGGAATGAAACTGTGGGTTTAGAGATATGGAACAAATGTATTCATAATAATTTTTTATTACATGTAATTTGCATATAGCCTTAACGGAAATGTATAGTTCGATGAAAAAGATTATAATACTGGCTATATTGATCAGTCTTTACACAGTAATGAAGTTATAATATAGTCTGGGCTGGAAAGTGTACTGAAAAATGAGATAATTTACTGTAATGACTGTTAAAATTCAACTATTCGGAAATATATTCATTTTAATGAAAATTTTTTAAATTTTGTGTATTTTACACAAATACATTAATCATGTAATTATGCTATAAAAAACTTAAGCTGTGAGTTAGAAGTGTCTTTCATACATTTTTGTGAAGTATATGGGTGCACCATGAATAAAAAATAAGTTTCTTTTGGGGCCCCAACTGGTACTGATATTCTGTCACCTAACAGACATAATACGTGTCACCAAAACTTATTTTTCTGAATGATAAAAGTCATATTATATATTGAGCTAATGTAGGCGAAAAAATGATCTGCTTCATTCTTGACATGTTGAGCATTTATTTCGAGTAATTGCATTCGAACGAATGGTAATGTATTCCTCAGTTATGAATCAACAATACTTTTTCACTAGCAAGTTATGGGTATTCAAAGTTTAATATTAGTCGAACGATATTTATATTGGAGTATGTAATACCATCAGTGTGTGTTTAATATTGTCTTTATTGTATGGCTACTCGATATTAAAAATGAGTGTTTTATATACAATTTGGAAATTTCTTTTCTTTTTGGTCATTAAATCATATCCACCTTCTTTTGTAAAGAGTTAAAAATAATTATCTAATTCCTATTCATACCATAAAGTAGGCTGCACATAATTTGAGATTATAAATCACATTTTCTCACCTCATTCTCTATCAAATTCCCCGCCCCAACATATAAATGAATACAGATGGACAATGGCAGTTAGAGTTAGTTTAATTTGTTAATTACATATATTGATTAATATTCTATGTTTAGTTGGCGACTGATATATTATGGATAAGTTCATTCGTATCTATAGTGCGTACTCTTAGATCATGCTGTCCCACAAATAATTAAGTATGAATAATTAGTGTAAGAGTCAATCGAAGTACGACACTAATTATAGAATAGTTTCCTTTTCCCACTTAATCGGTCTTTTTCTAACATATTATACAATGAATCAATCATTAAAAGTATGTATATGTATGTAGTTTCATAGAAATTCAATATTCAAAGAAATTCCAATTCTTTGGGAAAGTTAGTTTGATTCACCCTCAAATAACAAAAATTAAAGAAAACATTTACCATCACAATATCCAATACAATAAATTAACATTTTCACTACAGGATTATAGTGTACTCAAAATAGCCCGCCACTAATAAGGTTTCTATTGCCAAATAATTTTATTTTAATTTATTCATTTAATGAACACTGTTGAAGTTTGCTTAATGTAATTAGAGTCTGGAAGACTTCATTCACCTTTTAATATATTCATGAAGTGATGAAGTCCAATGCCAGACTAAGCTGATTAGAAGATGGAAAACTTTCTCTTACTTTTCGGTCTCCTCTCTTTTATTTAGGCTTAAACAAGTGACATTTAGAGGGAAAATAATTTAAATTCGGTTGTTTTTAGGAACAAAATATTAAATGAGCACACTCGTGAATTAACTATGATTTGAAGGATTTTTGAATAAGTAAATTGGTCAAATTAGCTGTGCTTAACTTTGAGCCAAAAGTTACTAAAAAGCTTGAACATTAAGAATGATACGTTAGTTTTTTGGTGTGGTGAATTAACTCACAAGCTAATATTTAACAATGAACATCATTTGTATTATTAATGTATAATCACAGACGATGTTATGTACAGGAATTGAACAAGAAATGAAAACAAATTGCAGCTCCTTCGTCGAATTGAGATTTTCTACTCTCGACAAATATTTCTTATTGTGGGCAATGTGTTCTGTACAGGTGTTCATATTGAGCTGTTCAGTGACTTTAGGAGCCATGGTGTTGCAATTTGCTTTATCAGTTCAATTTAGAGTCGACTTCAAATTTCGACCACATTTGCGTTATATTGAAGACGTTTTTCCTTTTTCTTCAAAGAAAACATTTCTTTTGAGACAATGCCTACGCCAACCATTCCGCAGGTTTCTGTTCCCAATTTAAGTTTCTGCTTTCAATATATAATAGGGTTATAATATTTTTCCATACACATGTAAGACCCAGCTATTTTATGTATACAAATAAACAGCACATATACTCGAGAAGTAGAAAATTATACCAAGCTTTGATCATATATACAGTGACACGCAAAAGTATTCAATACATTCGCTAATTTCAAATATCTCAAAATCTAGTTAACATTCAATGTTGAAATTAACGTGGATTAATCATATGAAGGCATAAAACAACATCTGTGAAGGATATTGAAAAGAAACGCGTATTTTATTTTTTATTAAACAAAGGGACAAAATAGCTATCGCAAAAGTATTCAATACATGCATTTAATATTTAGTTGCAAAGCCCTTGCTCTTCTTTACAGCAGCAAGCCTTCAAGCATAGTGTCTTGTAAACTCTTTGCATGTTTCAGGAGTTATTCTAGTCCATTCCTCGTGGCAGAAAGTTTCTAATTCTTTAAGATTTTGAGGATTCCTTTTGTGGACGTTGATCTTTAGAATTCTCCACAAATTCTCAATGGGGTTCAGGTCCGGTGATTGGCTGGGCCACTTCAGAACATCAATGTTGTTATCTTCGAACCACTTCTTCGTTAGCTTTGCTGTATGCTTAGGGTCATTGTCTTGCTGGAAGACCCAACCATTCTCAAACTGGAATGAATCAACCGACTTCAGCAGATTTTCATTCAAAATGTCTCTATACATGACAGCATTCATCTTTCCTCTTATGATCTTTAGTTCTCCTGTTCCCACTGAAGAGAAGCATCCCCAAATCATAATACTACCCCCTCCAAATTTCACTGTTGGGATAGTGTTTTTGGAAGCATGGGCTTCACCACGTTTCCTCCAAACATGACCGTCAGAGTTGTGTCCAAAAAGCTCTATTGTGGTCTCATCTGACCACACAACTGAATTCCAGTATTCATCCGGCTTCAATAAATATTCATCGGCGAATTTTAATCTGCTAGAAACATGTTTCTTGTTGAGCAGAGGAGTTTTCCTAGGTGTTCTTGAATGAATATCAGCTCGATGAATGGTTCGGCTGATAGTGTCCTTGCTAACTATTACACCGCTTCTCTGCAGATCTTCTTGAATCTCAGAACGAGTCACAAATGGGTTTCGTTTCACTTTCCTAATAACTAACCGTTCAGTTGCACCAGTGATCTTCCTTGGACAGCCACTCCTAGGTACATTAAGAACAGAATTGCTAGCTTTCCACTTTCTGATAATGCATCCTACGGTGTTCACATTCACTTTTAAAGTCTGTGATATTTTCCTATATCCATTTCCTTCTTTATGGAGCTCCACGACACGTTTTCGAAGGTCATTAGATAGTTCTTTAGCTTTAGCCATCACTAATGTATCTCAGTAACAGGAAACAGTGCTCTCAAATGATAGACGTGGTATCACCGGCATAAATGACTAGATAATGACACACGCAGGCTTGTGATTGGCTGGAAAATCGTCATATTAATATGGAATGTACTCAAATTTTTCATGTTGAAATGCTCTTTATGAAAAAATGGTGAGAAATATGAAATAAAAATGTTTTTTAATGCATGTATTGAATACTTTTGCGATAGCTATTTTGTCCCTTTGTTTAATAAAAAATAAAATACGCGTTTCTTCTCAATATCCTTCACAGATGTTGTTTTATGCCTTCATATGATTAATCCATGTTAATTTCAACATCGAATGTTAACTAGATTTTGAGATATTTGAAATTAGCGAATGTATTGAATACTTTTGCGTGTCACTGTATATATATGTAAAGAAATTAAGAATTACATTTTTTATTTAAAAGTTTAAACCATTTATATTCATTCAGATTCTACGATGCTATACACATCGAAGCATAGTGTTATTTCCCATTCTGTGGATGGGAAAAAATAGCGAATTAGGAATTCAAGGTAATGGCCTCACAAATCTCAGTAGTGTCTCTAATATACTCGCAATTCCTTAGCCACTCTTAGTCAGCAACACAACCTGTAATATCAGATATTCTTGTTTAAAATGGAAAATACATCTTTTTATTTAAATGAAACAAATTAATTCATTCTTTTCGAAGTATCGAAAACAATCTAGTACTTGTTATTTAGTATTGTCATTTCATTGTGAAAGGCGAGATCAGACTAATTTTATTAGATATATATCTTTGTAGTGAATTATTGCATTACATTAAAGTACTAGAAATAACCGACTATTTCCAGTCTATTCTATTCTTAATATATTCATATGAGAACATTCCACGAATATTCTGGATAATAGTGAACTATCTTAAATTTCCTATTCCCCTAAGAATATTCTACTTCATTTTGGAAACGAATTTATCCAAGAGTGAAAAATAGAATACCTATCAATAAGTAAATGGTTACATCAATGTCTCCCATTAATGACCCTAATTTCGTGGGTTCATAAATCCACTGTCCATCTCTGATATAATCTTACGTTTATAACTCGTGCATTCCAACTAATTCTTCTCTCATAACATTCCGGTTTAGAATGGGTTGAAATTTGGTCTAATTTCTCTCGAACTCGACGGCTCGGAAACTAAGTTAAGGAGCAGTTAGTTGGAATGGGACAGATATCGTAAAGAACGAATTAATTGATGGTACAATATTTAATTCAATTGGAATATCTGAATGTGAAGGTAGGTATATGGAAAATCATTCACTATGGTGGTATTAGCTACTAACTACAATGAAATTTTTTAAAAAGTTTTTCAAAAGCGTATTTGTCTCAACAATAATTATATTAGGTTAGTAGAACTAATACGAGTGAGTGTCTCATTTTGTTGGCCCCAGTTTAAAATTTTAGTGAGATTTGGAGTATGGTTGAATTTTAATATTTTCAATGCATATGCTCATCACAGAGCATGGACAATTCTCATAACAAGATCAGCACCACTATGTACGTTAAATCGGATTGTCATACCGTTTTCCTTTATTCTAACTCATAACAAATGAAATTTTTGAAGAGTTACACCTATATACTTACTGTAGTCATACCTCATTCTTATCAACATTTTGTTATTGGTCTGATTTGTGATCTTATTAGAAATTCTTGATTATAATGGGTGTATAAAATGTTTACATTATTATTGTCATTTCCTGTTTAAAATTAAAATTTTCTTCACTTATTGTTGTAAATCACCAGATAGCGTTTTTATCACTAAAAAGAATATTCAGTGGAGTCTGTGACTATAGCTCAGTTCCTTCTGATCACTGATATTTCAAGCGATTAGCATCCTAACTTTGAAGTTAATCAAAACTAACTAACTGGTGCTTGTGTTTATGACTTGCACTTTAACTTCAAAGTGGTTCATTTCCTTGATCTGATCAAATGAACTCGGTGTAAAGACTCTAGGCAGACTAGACATACTGTTTTTGGTCTGACTAACTCACAAACACTAAGTTACAAAATCTAAATCTAAACTCTGTTCTACGCTAATTTTATATAAAGAACTCTCCGTCTCTTAAATTTAATTAAAAACTTGAAAAATGCAATGTCAACCTTTAAATTTGCAAGGTATGTTTTATATTAAAAGTGACCTGATATCTAATCTGGTGGAACCCTTTTAAACCAAAAATTTTCTCGTTCTCTTTGCCAAATTTTTTTCTAATTCTTGATAACTTCAACTTGACTTACGAGTCTTGTTTATTTTACTTTTGTTCCTGAACCGTATATTTTATTTCCAGTGAACTGAAATTTAGATATGATAAGTGAAATTGTATTCTTAGAAACTTCTCTCCTTAACTGTATCCTTTACTTATTCCCTCCAATGGGAATGTATTTAGGTGGTACTTGCTACATTCTTTTATTATGTTTGTTTCTCTTCTTAGGGATAGAAGAAAAGAGATGACTGTATTATATTCTTTATTCTACTTCAAACGACAATTCGTTCTTTAATTAAAAACTGGATCTACTGTATTTACTTAAAAGCATATTCTAATTAAAAACATAATCTGACAACTATATACACAAGTAAAAGTCATTGAATATACCGAATATTTGGGAGGGGTGAAACGTGTTTTAAATCTGACTGAGACTAAATATTTATGCATCGATGTCAACTCCGTCCACAGTATTCTTTTCATTCTAATTTCAAGTTTCAATAGAAGTACCGACAAGGAGATTGAATTCATATTGCAGTAACACTTTTTCGTTAAAATGAACATTGGATATTTTATAGATTTTTTTTCAAAAATTTCAAAATGTTGATTTTACTATTCCTTTAATCTAAGGAAATTTTCAGATTTGTTTTTTAATATCAAATATTTCGATAATACAAGTAAAAATCATCAATTTTAAAACATCATTTCGGATTTTTATTTCTTATCAATTATAAATTATAAATTCTGTTTTGATGAAAATGAAGACGGATCTCTCTCGAATCAATAATAACCCGCCGAGACTTCATCCAAATTGTTTGAAAATTGTAAAAGTGTAGTATAGAACATTTTAAAAATTAGGAGATAATTTGAAAAAAGGTAAACCCAGTTGTAAGTAGTCTTTCGTAACAAAATAATCAATAATTATTACTCATAACTCAACAGTTATGAGTAATTTTAATAGAAGTGATAAGCTTATTGTAAAACTATATGATTCAAGGCCACCAAATTTCATTATTCAAATAAAATTCACTAATTGGTATCTTAGTAGTTACTAATTGGCATCCTTTTTCACTAATACGTATAGGAGGAGCTTATCCTATGCAATTAGTCAAATACCAAAATGTTGACTGATCACTCCACGGTTTTTGATTCTAATATTTAAAGATTACTCGTTTTTCTCACGATTATATAATATAAATTTATCATTTATATTATATTCTTCACATATATACCCATTTTATTTATATGTTTGGTGGGAGGTGAGTGCTTCGGGTTGCATGACTATATTGATAAATAACAATAATTCATTTACATGACTATGCTGATTTTGAAAGACACATAGTACCGCTACTGTCATAGAACATTGGGAAATGAATATTGGGGAGATTAGGGGGAATGGTGAATAACGAACACGATATTTGTATTTGTACACCAAATAACCTAAATTTAAAAATATTCTTCCTCACAATAACCAATCCAAAAAGGTATTAATTTATCATGGTATATAAAATAGAAGTGGAGTCATTAATTACGAGTTCTCATCTCCGAGTTCTCATCAACATGTTACTCTATATTGTATAGCAAATTATAACTATGACCTTTTAAACAGTTAATAATTACTCAAGGGTACCGAAACTAAGCAACCATGAATCTTAATTATGAACATATTATTGTGTTGTCAACTACAGATCTGCTCACTTCAACTGTAGATTAGTAAAACAAATTAACAGACTGTACAATAGCACTGAATATTAATTGTAATTCCATGACTATACTCATTTTATTTTAATTTAGTGACATTATACTTCAAGCTATGATTTCGTGACACCCAAATTTCACAAATTAACAAAGTTTGAAGTGTGTTACATTGAAGTGTCAAGAAACTTTTGTTGATACACCGTCAGAACCTTATTAGGGTCGGACGGTGTATCACCGCGCATATCCTTTTTATGAGGTATTACACCGCACCTCGTATCATTTTAAAACCATTTTTTTCTATCTAAATTCGATTGCACCAACATTTCAAGCATCTTCCTTTCTCTCATAAACAGCATGACTCACCATTATCCTAGTAGTATTTGTAGAGTTACGTTGCGATGTATGTGGTGCTCTCAAAACGATCTGAAAAATGTGTATGCAGGTGATATTTAAATCCCGCAAACTGTCCAATAAATGTAGAACCTAGATTTATTGGTTCATGTTGTTTAACATGCTAACACAAACATTGACAGTTACATTATGTCCAATTTTGAACTTCTCAGTTCTAACGGTTTTCCCGCCACAACCGTGCGTAGTGATACCCCAGATAATTTAGAGGTAGAGGGGTATCACTGTGCATCTTTAATAGCCATATTTGTATTCAAATGAATATAAAAATATGAGTTTTTAGCTTTTAATAAAGGCATAATTATTGAATAAAGTGTTATTTTACAATAATATTGATTAAGAATAAACTTACGGTCGTAGTAACTGTGTTACTTGATGTGGGGGCTATTATATAAGATAGGGAGAGGGGGTATTTAGGTGGGGGTGAAAGATTATTGCATATAATATTGATTAACAGTAAACCTACGATCGTATTATATTACTTGATATAAATGGTTAACTAGTTAGGTAAAATGTAAGCGTTAAATTTGTTACAGATTCATTAAATATGTATTTAAAAAGTGAGCAACAATTAGATTGGGTAGAGGGTATTTAGAGAGGGAAACACAGACATTTAGATGGGGACAGGGGGATTTAGATGGGTGAGAGGGAGAAATTGATGGGGGAGAGGGGGATTTTGATGAGGATGATGGGGAAGAAGGGGATTTAGATGGAAAAAGAGGGAGATTTCCATGAAAGGAGAGGGTGATTTAGATGGGAGGAGATGGGGATTTACATGGGAGGAGAGTGGAATTTAGATGGGAGGAGAGAGATATCCCAGGTAGCATTTGAATATTCCGGGAATGTTCCATTCGGATTTAATGTTCCCCAATATTCCCACATTCCATACTAATGCTCCCGGAATCTTCCTGGAACATAAGAATGGAATATAATTCCAATTGGATATTCAGGGAATGTTCCCTCAAGCTCATTAAATTCATAACATGTAAATTCATTTTTATGAATGTTCAGGGAATACTCGCTGAACATCAGTAAATTTATTCCATTTTCGAATCTTTTATGGAATATTCAGGGAACATTCCCTGAATATTGACCAACCTTTACATAATTCTATCAATAAAGTATTTCAATGGAGTATTCGAGGGATATTCCCTGAACATATGTTTATTCATACTATCTTCTACAATTTAATGGAATATTTAGGGAACATTCCTGGATTATTGGAAAAATTGAAGATAATCCTAAACATTCATCTCTTCCATGGGAGTATTCAAGGAATATTCCCTGAACATGAAATTTTCGAACTATCTTCTACAATTTAATGGAATGTTTAGGGAACATTCCTGGATTATCGGATAATACTTTAAATAATTATAAGCAATCATCTCTTCCTAGGGAGTATTCAAGGAATATTCCCTGAACATAAGATTTTCAACCTATCTTCTACAATTTAATGAAATGTTTAGGGAACATTCCTGGATTATCGGATAATACTTAAAATAATCCTAAATATTCTTCTCTTCCTTGGGAGTATTCAAGGAAAATTCCGTGAACATAAGATTTTCAAACTATCTTCTAAAATTTAATGGAATATTTAGGGAACATTCCTGGATTATTGGAAAAACTGAAAATAATTCTAAACATTCATCTCTTCCTTGGGAGTATTCAAGGAATATTCCCCGAATATAAGATTTTCGAACTATATTTTACAATTTAATGGAAAGTTTAGGGAACATTCCTGGATTATTGGAAAAACTGAAAATAATTCTAAACATCCATATCTTCCTTGGGAGTATTCAAGGATTATTCCCTGAACGTAAGATTTTCAAACTATCTTCTACAATTTAATGGAATATTTAGGGAACATTCCTGGATTATCGGATAATACTTTAAATAATTCTAATCATTCATCTCTTCCATAGGAGTATTTAAGGAATATTCCCTGATAAAAATGGTTTTCGAACTATCTTCTACAATTTAATGGAATATTTAGGGAACATTCCTTGATTATCAGAAAAACTGAAAATAATTCTAAACATTCATCTCTTCCTTGGGAGTATTCGAGGAATATTCCCTGAACATAAGATTTTCGAACTATCTTCTACAATTTAATGGAATATTTAGGGAACATTCCTGGATTATCGGATAATACTTTAAATAATTCTAAACACCCATCTCTTCCTCGGGAGTATTCGAGGAATATTCCCTGAACATAAGATTTTCAACCTATTTCTACAATTTAATGGAATGTTTAGGGAACATCCCTGGATTATCGGATAATACTTTAAATAATTCTAAACATTCTTCTCTTCCTTGGGAGTATTCAAGGAATATTCCAAGAACATAAGATTTTCAAACTATTTTCTACAATTTAATGGAATATTTAGGGAACATTCCTGGATTATTGGAAAAAGTGAAAATAATTCTAAACATTCATGTCTTCCTTGGGAATATTCAAAGAGAATTTCCTGAACATATGATTTTCGAACTATCTTCTACAATTTAATGGATTATTCAGGGAACATTCCTGGATTATTGGAAAAACTGAATTCTAAACATTAAACTCTTCCCTGGGAGTATTAAAGGAATATTCCCTGAACATAACTAGAAGCATACAATAATCTACAATATAATGGAATGTATAAGGAACATTCCTGGATTATAGGAAAATACTTTAAATAATTCTAACAATCAACAATTTCAATTGAGTGTATTCAAGGAATATTCCCTGAATATAAGTTTATTTATTCTATATTCTACAATTAAGTGGAATTTTTAGGGAATATTCGTGGATTATCGGAGAATACTTTAAATGATTAAACTAAATAAATGGATTTCTTGAGGAGAATTTCCATAACATAAGTATAGATGCAAACAATATTCTACAAGTAAATGGAATCTTCAAGGAATATTCCTGGATTATCAGAAGATACTTTAAATAATTCTAACATTTTAGTATATCATTTGAGTACCAAAGGAATATTCCCTCAATATTAGCATATTCATACGATCTTTTATAATTAAATGGAATGTTCAGGGAACATTCCTGAATTATCGGTAAAACAATAGAGTTATTTTAAGTTTTACCGATAATCCAGGAATGTTCTACATTCCATTATATTGTAGAATATTGTATGCATATAGTTATGTTCAGAGGTTTTTTCTTTAATACTTTGCAAGTATTATTTGTCATTATAAGAATATTTGTAATATTTGTAATATTCGTAATATTTGTAATATTTGTAATATTGTAATATTTGTAATATTTATAATATTTGTAATATTTGTAATATTTGTAATATTTGTAATATTTAAAGTGTTATCCGATAATCCAAGAGTGTTCCCACAACATTCCATTAAATTATAGCAGATAGTTTGAAAATATTATGTTCAGGGAATATTTCTTGAATATTCCCAAGGATTTTTAATTCAGAATTCTAATTAATCAATATTATTGCTACCTAGACTTGCAAGGGGTGTTGACAACTGAATTCAAATATATAAAAAAAAATTCCACTGAATATGAATATATAAAACAATTAAGGAGGATTTATTAAAATTATTCTGGTGTAATGTTAATGGTTATAATCATATATTAAAAACTTTCGATATGAGATAATCAATTTCTTAAAGTTTAAATCATCTTTTTATATCTTGTGAATTATATTTAAACCCCGTGCAAGGCTAAGCCATTTCTGATATTCGTTGAGTTTTGCAGTGTGCGTGACGTCATCACAGCAACACTCGAAAGTCAAATTTAAAGTAACTAAAATGCGTCAAATCATAATAATTTTAATTTGTGGTCAATATATGAATGCAATAATAAAGTTAGTTTATTATTTAATCACATAAGTCTCTAATTTTCTATTTAATAGTACTGCCTTGATGACGTCACGTACACTAAGCACATGATTTGCCTCTGAAAAGTAAAAGTTCAACTGGAACAGTTGAAACTAGATCAGTTCTATTTTCCATTTCACAGCGAGTGGTTGAGCGAATTGTTGTGCAATTAATGAATCGAAATTGTTTGCTCCTTTCGTCAAATATGGAACAAATACTATTGAAAAAACAATTATTTTCAATTCAACTTAGAGAATTATAGTAGCTACATTCAACGCTATTGAAAATAGGTAGAATGGTAAAGATTTTACTTTCAAAAACGTGCCCGTGAAATAAGTGTCTCCGCCATATTGAACAGCAGTTGTCCGCTAGATGGCTTCCTGCTACCCAATCGGAAGTTAGCCATATTGCAGCAGTAGCTAGTGAATATTACACTATTTACACAGGCTACCACAAACTACAAAGAGATGATTCTTATTGGCTATTGTGACAGAGCTACTCTGATATCATTAACTGTAAGTATAGGTATAACTACTTAGGTATCATCAAATTAAATAGGTAGTTTAATCAAATTCCTATATCGTTTTACTAAATTAGGTCCGTAGGCACTTGATATCAAGCAATCTAGTATCTTAATAAACAATAAAAAAATGAATACATGTTGCAATAGTACCTACCTTGTTACGTATCTATGAGTAGATTTGTTATTAATTTTACTCTCTTACAGTTATATTGGCTTATCTTTATTATTGTTCCATATCTTCGATCATATGAAAAACTATAATAGGAGCTACCTATCTCTAGACTATAGGTAGGGTAAGTTACGCTTTGTCGGTCGGTTTCACATGTTCAGTCATATAAAAAAAAACTATATACCTAATCGGAAATTTATTTTTATTGGTATCCATGTTAAGGTATCATGGATACCAATAAAAGTAATAATTTTTATATATTTTTTCTTATATGACCAATAACGTGATTGTGAAACTGTCAGATTATTCGAAACTTACATACTCTAGGTACCTATTAATTATTATTGAATTCTTGTATTTATTAATGTATTATGGATGGTAACGGTGTCATATCATGGATATAAATTATTTAAACATTAGGCTAATTAATTCTTGTTAGGTACTACCCATGTACCTAAATCGTTTTCTCTTCTGAGTCTATGACCGAAGATGTGGAACTGACTGATAATTCGTAATTTGCCCTAATATCAAGTTAGCTATGACAATTCATATTATTCATGCCTATAAATTATAAAGTCATCAGTCTTGCCAATAGCTTTTTCTACTGTCAACTGATAGGTAAAATAAAAGTAATAATTAATGAGGTGATATAGTGAGTACCTAGAAAAATGACCTGCTGATAGGTATAACTGTGATCGAATTGATTCACTTCAGGGCAACTTTTTGATAAATCTATTTCTAGTAATGCATGAGTCATGATTTGAATTGAAATGTATATATTATAATTTATAGCTATTGTTAATATTATCCCTCTTCATAATAAAGAGCAATGTGTTTTTATAAATACATATATAAATCCATCATGCTCAAGAATGT
>CANNZV010002477.1:0-96513 GCA_947561585.1 Caprella mutica
GTCAGTCTTATTTGTATAATGGAATGGGTGGATCTGATAGTGCTATTTTTTTGCTACTTGGAAAATGTGATTTTTTGATGTGGAATTGATTGGTTTGGATTGGGAAACTATTGTAAAGAGTTGGGTTGTTTATTTGAATTTTGTTCCAGATATTGTTTGCGAGATTGTGGAGATGTATGTTGATGGGGTCTAGATTGGTTTGTTGGTGAAGAGTTTGAGATGGGATTTTGTCTATTAATCTATTGCCTGTAATGAATCGGATTGCTTTGTTCTGTAGTCGTTGGAATTGTGTCATTTGTGTTTTTGAGATGGTGTGAAGGGGAATGGTGGGGTAGAGGAGGGTGGATCGGACTGTTGCTGTGTATAAGTATTTCTTAGTGTGTTGGCTAAGGTCCCTAAATCTATATAGTTTGCTGAGTCTATTTTGTGCTATTGCTTTCCTTTGTGCTATTTGTGGTGTGAACCCTAGTCTATTAATTGTTAATCCTAATACTTTCCCTTCCCTTTTGTATGGCACTACTGTTTCCCCTATGTCTACTATTGCTGTCTTTTTCCTACCTATATTGATCAAATTAAATTTCCCTACATTTGTCCTTATTTTCCATCGTTGTTCATAGTCGTTGATTTGTCGTATTGCACGTTCTGTCAGTTTCCCTAAGTATCTAAAATTGTCCCTAGTTGAAATAATTTGTGTAATGTCGTCAGCAAATAATATATAGTCAGTCTTGGGTATTGGGTCAGGTATGTCGTGAGTGAAGTAACTGTAAAGAGTTGGGGAGAGACAGGCGCCCTGGGGGACGCCTGTCTTTAAGGGGAATTCCGGTCCTACGTGATTGCCTATTCTTATTGATGCATATCGGTCGTCGAGGTAGTTGCATAAAGTCTTCGTCATACAGTCATCAAGTCCTAGTAAAGTTATTTTAAATTTGAGTCCATTGTGCCAGACCTTATCAAAGGCCTTGGCAACGTCCCTAAATACTAAGTCGATGTTGTTCCCTAACCTAATGTCCCTAGAAATTGTTTCATTTAAAGTCGCTAAAGCTGTATGTGTTCCCCTATGAGCCCTAAATCCATGTTGCCTAATGTTGATGTTCCCTGATTGTTGCAGTTTGTGGTTTAGTCTATTGTTAATTATCTTGTCTAAAATCTTGCCATGTATGTCTAATAATGAAATGGGTCTATAGTTTTTTGTTTTGTTTTGGTTGATATTGGATTTAGGAATAAGGATCATGATTGCTTTTTTGAAAGGTTTGGGGAAATAGCCTAATGAAATGGAAAGGTTGAATATTGATATGAGTGCTATGGTCATATTTGGGGGTAAATTTTGTAATTGAAGAAGTTTTATTTCACTGGGTCCTGGTGCTTTATTTTTAAATGTCTTGAGAGTCTTCTTGTATTCTTCTATTGTGATTGGTGGAAATGATTGTTGGAGTCTATTAATGTCGGCTGTGTCAAATGGTGATACTATTTCGTCTATTGTAGACATGTGTTGATCAATTTCGTTGGTAAAGTCGTTGTCTTGCTGTCCGTCGTCCGTAAAAATTTGTGAAAAATGCTGCCTAAAAATGTGTTCTTTTTCATTGTCTGAGTTGTATTTTTGTCCGTTGTCATCTGTCAAATATGGTGCTGTTTGTTTGTTGTTTCCTTGTAGTCGTTTGATTGTCTTCCAAAATTTACTGGGGTCGTCTTCTAAATCTAAGTCATTTATAAGTTGTTCCCATGTCGTAGCCCGTTTGTCCCTATATACTTGTTGAATGGTAGTCTGTAGTCTGTGCATTTGCCTGTATTTGTCTATTGATGGTCCGTATGTTGTAATATTATCTAGTAATCTATTGTAATCAGCTTGGAGTTGTAAAATTGTATTGTCTGGTCGAACTCCGGGTATTGCTCTTTTGTAAATTGTTGGTGTGGTTTGATTTGTTGCGTCAGTGATTGCGTCAGTCCATTTGTATATATAGTCGTCGATGTCGTTTGTAGTTGCGTCGTGTTTCATATCTAAGTTATAGTTCGATAAAATTGTCTTATACATGTCCCAGTTGGTTTTATGAAATTGTTGTCGAGGTTTGATAGGGTAATGAATGAGTGATGTTGATAATTTAGCTATGATGGGGATATGGTCTGAAGGGGTTAGGGGGCCTGGTGCAAGATGGAGATTATAATGGAATGTACTATTAGTTAAAACAATGTCTGGGGTCCCACTGCCTGCGGGACCTATGAAAGTCGGAAAGTCTGGTCCATGGTGGGTTAGGTTATATTTTTGCATTATTTTAATTAATTGTCTGCCCGTGTTGTTTGCCCTTCTGTTGTTGAGTCCAAAATGTCGTGCGTTTAAGTCTGCTATTATTATCGTCGGTCTGTCGTCATGTAATAGTGTGTGAAAGTCAATGTAATTTAAAAAGTCGTCTCTAGGTGGATTGTAAGTCGTCGCTATTGTAATGTTGCCTTGTATTGTTTCTATTGTAATTGCTAGTAAGTCCGTATGAAAATTGTCGTGTAGTCTGTAAGTTAAATTTTTCCTAATGGCTATTGCTGATCCGCTATTGTTTTCGTCTTTTTTGTTGCTGTATATGGTGTTGTAGTTAAATATTTTGAAGCTATTGCCTGATTTAATGGAGTGTTCGTTGATTAAAATTACGTCTGGATTGATATTATTGTAAATGTTTGAGAGAGCAAATCTGTTAGTTGTCCAATTTCGTACATTATGCTGTATAATAGTCAAGTCATAAATATTAAGTCTGTCCGTCATTAGTAATTTAGAAAGAATATGTTGGTCCTTTTATTGTATTCGTCGTGGTCAAGAAGTTGTATTATATCATGTCTATGGAATGTCGTGCCCTTGTTTGTCTTTAGTTCTTTTATCAAAATTGTTGGATAAGCCCTGTCTATTACCCCTATTTTAATTTTCCCCTGTGACAGTAGTTGATATAAGTCGAAGTCAGAAGTCGTTTCGTCGATAACTGGATTGTTAGTAGTTGCGTCCATGTATATATAATATGTTTCGTCTGGTTTGGTGTGAGCGTTGTCTATAGAATGTATTTTGTGGGATGTGATTGAATTTGATCTAGTATGTTTTTCGGATATGGATTGAGTTCGTTGTCTATTGCGGGATCGGTCATTTTGTCTTTGTGGTTGTGGTGAAGGTAGGTCTGTTCTGTCTTCTTTTGCAGTCTTTTGTTTTTGTGGTGGGGGTTGGTCATTGGTAGTTGGAGGGGTTGTTCTATGTCTCTTTTTAGTCTTTTTTGATTTTGGTTTTGTTGAGGGTCCGTCGTCAGTGTCAGTTGAGGGTATATTGTCAGTTTCCATGCGTTGGGTCGTCGAGTCGTCAGATCTATCAAAGTATATATTTAGTATTTCTTGCGAGTCACGGTCGGGAAATTTGGCGTCGATGTCATAATTTAGTTTTAGAGATTCGGAGAGTGTTTCTCCGAATCTCTTTTTTCCGGTTAATGTGGCTATATGTGCTTCTAAAATAAGTGCTATTAGTTTAATGTCCATGTTTGATGATAAATTTATTTGTTTTGGTTGTGTGTTTTCGACTGTTGTTTTGACTATTTTTGCATATGTAGCATTTTCAGTTATTTGTTGTTGTTGTTTGTGATTTGAATCTATTGTCTTTATGGTTTCTTTTCTGTATGGGCAACTGGCTGCTAGGGTTCTATGGGGTTGATTACAGTTGAGACAGGATTTGTGGGGGGATTTGCAGTCTATGTGGGTATGGCCTTCATTAGCGCATTCTGAACAAACTATTTTAGTGGAGGTGCATTCTTTAGTGATATGGCTATTGAATTTGTAGCATTTGTAGCATATTAAGATGTGGGTGAATTTTTCTATGGAACATTGGTGGGGGGAAATGCGGGTGTTGAAAAGTAGTAGTCCGTCTGTGATAATTCTATTGGCCATTGCAGTATCTTGTAATTGGAGTTTTAGAACGTGTGTGTATTGTTTGATTTTGGTAACCTCCCTGACCTGGAGCCAAGGGTGGTTTCGTTCAAGCTCGGCCTTCAGCTCGTCAGCTGTTCGACTGCCGACCGAATGGTCGAGCTGTCGAACGAACACAGACCTCTTGGCTCTCAGTTCAGGGGGAATAGATGGTTCGAGATTGATAGTACGGAGGGACTGGATGGAAGCGGGGGTGAGGAGTTTGTCTATATTTTCTTGCTTGTCAGTGTGGGCATAAAAACCATTGTGAGTGTCTTTGATTCGTGTTAGGGGGGTGTCTATGTCTCTGAAAGTAACTCTAAATATTTGTTCATGTGTTGTTGGGGTATTGGGATTAATTTTCCTAAGTAGTATTTTGTAGTTTTTTCTGTTTGAGTTGGAGGGTGTGGGGCCACTAGGGCCCCTGTTGTATTGTCCTAACATGTCCTACCTACCTAATAACAGTAAATGTGTAACCTACCTAGTAATTAATAATTATGTGACCTACTAAAAGGGTAATGATAAACTACCACTATAATAATGTAAATATGAAAATAAGTAACAAAATACAAAGAACTTGTTACAATCTTGTGGTTTACGGGGCCCCAAGCGGAAAAGAGGCAGCACCCTAAGAGGATAGATAAAGGAGAAAAATATATACAAAACAGGAAAAAAGAGATAAAGAAAATGGACTAATAGAATAAAGACGAAAACCCTATAATAATTTTTTTGGGTTTTTAAGTTTTATCCTACCTAAATAAAAAATGGCTAAACTAAGCTATGCCATCACGTGACACGAGGTTTAACTAACCAGTGGCCCAAGTAGCCAATGGCAGTGAGTAGGCAGGGCTCTACCCCGCCCCCTCGGGAGACGTCACGCAGTGGAAAGGAATAGAGGCAATAAGAATAAAAAGTGCTGGTCCTTCCATTTGCCTAGGGCCCCGTGTGGGCGCTTAGACAACTTTTCAAGATTCGACTGGAGACCAACAAAAATAACCTGAGCGCTTTTATCAAATTTCCTTGCGAATTCAGTATTGCGAGTGTTGATCAATTTTTGCAACAGACTTATGTCATAGTGAGACTCTTATAGTGTCATGGCTGATAGAAAAATACACTGTGCACAGTTTGTGCATAGATTTCACTGTCAAATGACACAACAGAATAATGAGTGTATGGGTAACTAAAGTCACACAATATGAACTGCAGGAATGAACAGATGCTCGTGGCTTTTGTTTGATTCTCTCTTTGTTATGAATGTATTGTACTATCCTATTTGATTGAGTAGAGTTATCAATGGAAAATGGATGAAAAAAATAAAACAGCAGCTCCATCGCGTCAAAGCGAATAGTCACATCGGTATCTCTCAAGACAAAATGTGATGATCAAAGGAAATGCGTGCGTGAATTCAATAGGTGTAACAGGGTTTTCCATTTTTTATAAAGTTCAGAGGGTTTCGAAAAACCACAAAATTTAGTGGTCTGTTGATAGACAAGATTTTGATACGATACCAATTCACAAAAGGCACGGGAATTCTTGTTCAACTTTTCAGGATTCGATTGGAGACCAACAAAAATAACCTGAGCCCTTTTATCAAATTTCCTTGCGAATTCAGTATTGTGAGTGTTGAGCAATTTTTGCGACGGACTTATGTCATAGGGAGACTCTTATAGTGTCATGGCTGATAGAAAAATACACTGTGCACAGTTTGTGCATAGATTTCACTGTCAAATGACACAATAGAATAATGAGTGTATGGGTAATTAAAGTCACACAATATGAACTGCAGGAATGAACAGATGCTCGTGGCTTTTGTTTGATTCTCTCTTTGTTATGAATGTTATGTACTATCCTATTTGATTGAGTAGAGCTATCAATGGAAAATGGATGAAAAAAATAAAACAGCAGCTCCATCGCGTCAAAGCGAATAATCACATCGGTATCTCTCAAGACAAAATGTGATGTTCAAAGGAAATGCGTGCGTGAATTCAATAGGTGTTAACAGGGTTTTCCATTTTTATAAAGTTCAGAGGGTTTCGAAGAACCACAAAATTTAGTAGTCTGTTGATAGACAAGATTTTGATACGATACCAATTCACAAAAGGTACGGGAATACTTGTTCAACTTTTAAAGATTCGACTGGAGACCAACAAAAATAACCTGAGCGCTTTTATCAAATTTCCTTGCGAATTCAGTATTGTGAGTGTTGATCAATTTTTGCAACGGACTTATGTCATAGTGAGACTCTTATAGTGTCATGGCTGATAGAAAAATACACTGTGCAACGTTTGTGCATAGATTTCACTGTCAAATGACACAACAGAATAATGAGTGTATGGGTAACTAAAGTCACACAATATGAACTGCAGGAATGAACAGATGCTCGTGGCTTTTGTTTGATTCTCTCTTTGTTATGAATGTATTGTACTATCCTATTTGATTGAGTAGAGTTATCAATGGAAAATGGATGAAAAAAATAAAACAGCAGCTCCATCGCGTCAAAGCGAATAATCACATCGGTATCTCTCAAGACAAAATGTGATGTTCAAAGGAAATGCGTGCGTGAATTCAATAGGTGTTAACAGGGTTTTCCATTTTTTTAAAGTTCAGAGGGTTTCGAAGAACCATATAATTTAGTAGTCTGTTGATAGGCAAGATTTTGATACGATACCAATTCACAAAAGGTACGGGAATACTTGTTCAACTTTTCAAGATTCGACTGGAGACCAACAAAAATAACCTGAGCGCTTTTATCAAATTTCCTTGCGAATTCAGTATTGTGAGTGTTGAGCAATTTTTGCGACGGACTTATGTCATAGTGAGACTCTTATAGTGTCATGGCTGATAGAAAAATACACTGTGCACAGTTTGTGCATAGATTTCACTGTCAAATGACACAACAGAATAATGAGTGTATGGGTAACTAAAGTCACACAATATGAACTGCAGGAATGAACAGATGCTCGTGGCTTTTGTTTGATTCTCTCTTTGTTATGAATGTATTGTACTATCCTATTTGATTGAGTAGAGTTATCAATGGAAAATGGATGAAAAAAATAAAACAGCAGCTCCATCGCGTCAAAGCGAATAATCACATCGGTATCTCTCAAGACAAAATGTGATGATCAAAGGAAATGCGTGCGTGAATTCAATAGGTGTAACAGGGTTTTCCATTTTTTATAAAGTTCAGAGGGTTTCGAAAAACCACAAAATTTAGTGGTCTGTTGATAGACAAGATTTTGATACGATACCAATTCACAAAAGGTACGGGAATACTTGTTCAACTTTTCAAGATTCGACTGGAGACCAACAAAAATAACCTGAGCGCTTTTATCAAATTTCCTTGCGAATTCAGTATTGTGAGTGTTGATCAATTTTTGCAACGGACTTATGTCATAGTGAGACTCTTATAGTGTCATGGCTGATAGAAAAATACACTGTGCACAGTTTGTGCATAGATTTCACTGTCAAATGACACAACAGAATAATGAGTGTATGGGTAACTAAAGTCACACAATATGAACTGCAGGAATGAACAGATGCTCGTGGCTTTTGTTTGATTCTCTCTTTGTTATGAATGTATTGTACTATCCTATTTGATTGAGTAGAGTTATCAATGGAAAATGGATGAAAAAAATAAAACAGCAGCTCCATCGCGTCAAAGCGAATAATCACATCGGTATCTCTCAAGACAAAATGTGATGATCAAAGGAAATGCGTGCGTGAATTCAATTGGTGTAACAGGGTTTTCCATTTTTTATAAAGTTCAGAGGGTTTCGAAAAACCACAAAATTTAGTAGTCTGTTGATAGACAAGATTTTGATACGATACCAATAATTCACAAAAGGTACGGGAATACTTGTTCAACTTTTCAAGATTCGACTGGAGACCAACAAAAATAACCTGAGCGCTTTTATCAAATTTCCTTGCGAATTCAGTATTGTGAGTGTTGAGCAATTTTTGCGACGGACTTATGTCATAGTGAGACTCTTATAGTGTCATGGCTGATAGAAAAATACACTGTGCACAGCTTGTGCATAGATTTCACTGTCAAATGTTACAATAGAATAATGAGTGTATGGGTAACTAAAGTCACACAATATGAACTGCAGGAATGAACAGATGCTCGTGGCTTTTGTTTGATTCTCTCTTTGTTATGAATGTATTGTACTATCCTATTTGATTGAGTAGAGCTATCAATGGAAAATGGATGAAAAAAATAAAACAGCAGCTCCATCGCGTCAAAGCGAATAATCACATCGGTATCTCTCAAGACAAAATGTGATGTTCAAAGGAAATGCGTGCGTGAATTCAATAGGTGTTAACAGGGTTTTCCATTTTTTTAAAGTTCAGAGGGTTTCGAAGAACCACAAAATTTAGTAGTCTGTTGATAGACAAGATTTTGATACGATACCAATTCACAAAAGGTACGGGAATACTTGTTCAACTTTTCAAGATTCGACTGGAGACCAACAAAAATAACCTGAGCGCTTTTATCAAATTTCCTTGCGAATTCAGTATTGTGAGTGTTGAGCACTTTTTGCAACGGACTTATGTCATAGTGAGACTCTTATAGTGTCATGGCTGATAGAAAAATACACTGTGCACAGTTTGTGCATAGATTTCACTGTCAAATGACACAACAGAATAATGAGTGTATGGGTAACTAAAGTCACACAATATGAACTGCAGGAATGAACAGATGCTCGTGGCTTTTGTTTGATTCTCTCTTTGTTATGAATGTATTGTACTATCCTATTTGATTGAGTAGAGTTATCAATGGAAAATGGATGAAAAAAAATAAAACAGCAGCTCCATCGCGTCAAAGCGAATAATCACATCGGTATCTCTCAAGACAAAATGTGATGATCAAAGGAAATGCGTGCGTGAATTCAATAGGTGTAACAGGGTTTTCCATTTTTTATAAAGTTCAGAGGGTTTCGAAAAACCACAAAATTTAGTAGTCTGTTGATAGACAAGATTTTGATACGATACCAATTCACAAAAGGTACGGGAATACTTGTTCAACTTTTCGAGATTCGACTGGAGACGTACAAAAATAACCACTTTTCCATGTCTTAGTCAACTTAGTTGCGTGGGCGTACACGCTAATTCTATTTCCCGTGTTTAAGTCAATACTAAGTGACGTGAGCGTGCTCGCTCACGTCACGCTCACGTTTTTTCCCCGCATTTTAGTTAGTGCCGAAATGTTGCATACCTATCCTATCCTAAGAAGCGCAATGGATGCTATAATTTATCAATTTAAGTTTTTAACGAGTGTTTTCACTGTTTTGAATCTATGATGTTTCTGACTTTCTGTTGTTAACTTAAACTTGTTAGAGAATAGAGGCCGCAGTTAGTTAGTGTGCCGCAATTTACCTGCTTGACCCTATTTGGGGAGGCTACTCACCAGTAATTATATGTAAACATACGTATTATACTATTAATTAGCTAATAGTCTCCAAAAACTTTTAATAAAAATTCTATACACATAGATAATAATTATACCTAGAATTGGGTACCCGGAAAAAATTGCAATTTAATCTAAATTGCGGAGTTGTCCTTCGGCCATCATCTCTCCATGTTTTTTCGGGTACGTAAGAACACCGAAACGGACCGAATCGGAGATTACCTATTTCTTTTATTGCAAGATCTGTACTTTATATAACCATTTAAGTTCAATGGATTAATATTCACTTGGTATTTGCCTATGAGATCATTTAATATGAAGCCGTAATGATGGTAATCTAGCTACCTAGTTAGTTTGTTGTAATGTACTCTTAATGATTGTTTTAATGACCTGCCAGGAGGGTTGGGGTGTTGCTCGCCCTCCATATACACATATAAGTAGCAATATTTCTATAATAATCTCCCACAAGCTCCGTTTTGTCTCCGCTTCGGTGTTCTTATGAACCGTGTTTTTTGTGATTCTGCAGACCAAGGAGTGGAGCGTATTTACGTAACTTGCTTTGCTTCCGTCACTCCTCAAATTAGTATCATATTATTACCTTATTGCATGTTAGTGGTTAGTAATATCCAAATAGTAATATTTATCTAATCATACCCAGCTAACCATATCGTATCTGACCCGCGTGGGACAGAGGGGGACATCCCTCGCTAGCGAGGGACAGAGAGGGACGGGGGATTTCAGACGTCTCCAGACGTCTGAAATCCCACGTCTTTCCAACGTCTGAAATCCCACTCATGTCCCACGTCTTACACAAGCAGGATGTCCCTCGTCTGTCCCACGTCTTAAATCCCACTCACATCTCACGTCTTTCCCACGCGGGATGTCCCTCTCTGTCCCACGTGGGATGTCCTTCTCTGTCCCACGCGGGATATCCCTCTCTGTCCCAAGTCTGTCCCACGCGGGATGTCCCTCACTGTCCCTCGTCTGTTTTACGCGGGAAAAAATTATACCAAAAAGGTATATCTATCTCAAGCTTTATTTACGTATCATAACTAGGTAGGTATTCATAAACAGATGTAGGTATCTAGGTAGGCATTGATGAACACTACGTAGTAGGTATTCATAAACAGATGTAGGTATCTAGGTAGGCATTGATGAACACTACGTAGTAGGTATACTAAGTAGGTAGGTATTGATAAACACTGGTAGGTATCTATGTAGGTATTGGCAAACAGTTATAGGTAACTAGGAAAGCATTGATAAACACTTGTAGATAACTATGTAGGTACCAATTGACAAACAGTTGTAGGTAACTAGGTAGGTATTGATGAACACTAGTAGGTAACTAGGTAGCTATTGATCAACCTTTAGTAGGTAACTTGGTTGGAATTGATAAACAATATTTGATAACTAGGTAGATACTGACAAACAGTTGTAGGTAATTAGGTAATTTATATATGAGCACAAGTAGGTAACTAAGTATTATTTATGAGCACTAGTAGGTAACTAGGTAGGTATTGATGAACACTAGTAGGTAACTAGGTAGGTATTGATGAATACTAGTAGGTAAGTAGGACCTAGATTGGTATTTATAAACAGTTGTAAGCAACTAGGTAGGCATTGTTAAACACAAGAAGGTAACTAATTAGGTATTGATAAACAGTTGTAGGCAACTAGGTAGGCATTGATAAACACCAGTAGGTAACTAGGTAGATATTGACAAACAGTAATGTAGGTAACTAAATAGGTACTGATAAATACTACGTAATAGGCAAGTAGTGTTAACCACCAGTAGGTATACTAGATTGGTGGTTATCACTTGTAGGTTACTAGGTAGTTACTAATAAACACTAGTAGGTAACTATAGCCTAGGTAATATTAATTAACAGTTAAAGGTAATTAGGTAGTTAATAAAACATTAATTAACATTATCAATACAAATATTAATAAATAACTTCATACACATTCTTATCATTTACTTTAAAAAATAACCCAGCTAACCATATCCTCTCTGTCCCGCGTGGGACAGAGGGGGACATCCCTCGCTAGCGAGGGACAGAGAAGGACGGGGGATTTCAGACGTCTGCAGACGTCAGAAATCCCACGTCTTTCTAACGTCTGAAATCCCACTCACGTCCCACGTCTTACAGAAGCGGGATGTCCCTCGTCTGTCCCACGCGGGATGTCCCTCTCTGTCCCACGCGGGATGTCCCTCTCTGTCCAACGTGGGATGTCCCTCTCTGTCCCATGCGGGATATCCCTCTCTGTCCCACGCGAGATATCCCTCTCTGTCCCACGTGGGATGTCCCTCTCTGTCCCACGTGGGATGTCCCTCTCTGTCCCACGTCTGTCCCACGCAGGATGTCCCTCTCTTTCCTCGTCTGTTTTACGCGGGAAAAAGTACGCGGAATGTCCCTCTCTGTCCCACGCGGGATGTCCCTCTCTGTCCCACGCGGGATCTCCCTCTCTGTCCCACGTGGGATCTCCCTCTCTGTCCCACGCGGGATATCCCTCTCTGTCCCACGTGGGATGTCCCTCTCTGCCCCACGTGGGATGTCCCTCTCTGTCCCACGTCTGTCCCACGCGGGATGTCCCTCTCTTTCCTCGTCTGTTTTACGGGAAAAAGTAGGCGGGAAGTCCCTCTCAGTAGGCATTGATGAATAAATAGGTAGTAGGTAAGTAGGTACGGATGGATGAACGCTACCTAGTAGGTATACTAGGTAAGTAGGTATTGGTAAACACTGGTAGGTATCTAGGTAGGTATTGGCAAACAGTTATAAGTAACTAGATAAGCATTGATAAACACTAGTAGATAACTAGGTAGGTATTGGCAAACAGTTCTAGGTAACTAGGTAGGCATTGTTAAACACAAGAAGGTAACTAATTAGGTATTGATAAGCAGATGTAGGCAACTAGGTAGGCATTGATAAACACCAGTAGGTAACTAGGTAGGTATTGACAAACAGTAATGTAGGTACTGATAAATACTACCCCAGCTAACCATATCCTCTCTGTTCCGCGTGGGACAGAGGGGGACATCCCTCGCTAGCGAGGGACAGAGAGGACTGGGGGTTTCAGACGTCTGCAGACGTCTGAAATCCCACGTCTTTCCAACGTCTGAAATCCCACTCACGTCCCACGTCTTACACAAGCGGGATGTCCCTCGTCTGTCACACGTCTTAAATCCCACTCACATCCCACGTCTTTCCCACGCGGGATGTCCCTCTCTGTCCCACGTGGGATGTCCCTCTCTGTCCCACGCAGGATGTCCCTCTTTGTCCCATGCGGGATGTCCCTCTCTGTCCCACGTCTGTCCCACGTGGGATATCCCTCTCTGTCCCACGCGGGATGTCCCTCTCTGTCCCACGTCTGTCCCACGTACGATGTTCTCTCTGTCCCACGCGGGATATCCCTCTCTGTCCCACGTCGGTCCCACGTGGGATGTCCCTCTCTGTCCCACGCGGGATGTCCCTCTCTGTCCCTCGTCTGTTTTACGCCGGAAAAAGTAGGCGGGATGTCCCTCTCTGTCCCACGTCTGTCCCACGCGGGATGTCCCTCTCTGTCCCACGCAGGATGTCCCTCTCTGTCCCACGTCTGTCCCACGTGGGATGTCTCTCTCTGTCCCACGCGGGATATCCCTCACTGTCCCACGTCTGTCCCACGCGGGATGTCCCTCGTCTGTTTTACGCGGGAAAAAGTTATACCAAAAAGGTATATCTATCTCAAGCATTATTTACGTATCATAACTAGGTAGGTATTCATAAACAGATGTAGGTATTTAGGTAGGCATTGATGAATAATACTAGGTAGTAGGTAAGTAGGTACGGATTGATGAACATTACCTAGTAGGTATACTAGGTAGGTAGGTATTGGTAAACACTGGTAGGTATCTAGGTAGGTAATGGCAAACAGTTATAAGTAACTAGATAAGCATTGATAAACACTAGTAGATAACTATAGGTAGGTATTGGCAAACAGTTGTAGGTAACTAGGTAGGCATTGTTAAACACAAGAAGGTAACTAATTAGGTATTGATAAGCAGATGTAGGCAACTAGGTAGGCATTGATAAACACCAGTAGGTAACTAGGTAGGTATTGACAAACAGTAATGTAGGTAACTAAGTAGGTACTGATAAATACTACCCCAGCTAACCATATCCTCTCTGTCCCGCGATGGACAGAGGGGGACATCCCTCGCTAGTGAGGGACAGAGAGGGACTGGGGGTTTCAGACGTCTGCAGACGTCTGAAATCCCACGTCTTTCCAACGTCTGAAATCCCACTCACGTCCCACGTCTTACACAAGCGGGATGTCCCTCGTCTGTCCCACGTCTTAAATCCCACTCACATCCCACGTCTTTCCCACGCGGGATGTCCTTCTCTGTCCCACGCCGGATGTCCCTCTCTGTCCCACGCGGGATATCCCTCACTGTCCCACGTCTGTCCCACGCGGGATGTCCCTCGTCTGTTTTACGCGGGAAAAAGTTATACCAAAAAGGTATATCTATCTCAAGCATTATTTACGTATCATAACTAGGTAGGTATTCATAAACAGATGTAGGTATTTAGGTAGGCATTGATGAATAATACTAGGTAGTAGGTAAGTAGGTACGGATTGATGAACATTACCTAGTAGGTATACTAGGTAGGTAGGTATTGGTAAACACTGGTAGGTATCTAGGTAGGTAATGGCAAACAGTTATAAGTAACTAGATAAGCATTGATAAACACTAGTAGATAACTATAGGTAGGTATTGGCAAACAGTTGTAGGTAACTAGGTAGGCATTGTTAAACACAAGAAGGTAACTAATTAGGTATTGATAAGCAGATGTAGGCAACTAGGTAGGCATTGATAAACACCAGTAGGTAACTAGGTAGGTATTGACAAACAGTAATGTAGGTAACTAAGTAGGTACTGATAAATACTACCCCAGCTAACCATATCCTCTCTGTCCCGCGATGGACAGAGGGGGACATCCCTCGCTAGTGAGGGACAGAGAGGGACTGGGGGTTTCAGACGTCTGCAGACGTCTGAAATCCCACGTCTTTCCAACGTCTGAAATCCCACTCACGTCCCACGTCTTACACAAGCGGGATGTCCCTCGTCTGTCCCACGTCTTAAATCCCACTCACATCCCACGTCTTTCCCACGCGGGATGTCCTTCTCTGTCCCACGCCGGATGTCCCTCTCTGACCCACGTGGGATGTCCCTCTCTATCCCACGCAGGATGTCCCTCTTTGTCCCATGCGGGATGTCCCTCTCTGTCCCACGTCTGTCCTCCTACTTGTGAAAACAGGCTGCTGGAAGTCTTAGAATAAGTTTAGTTTTAAGGTAACTTTAAGCTTTCTTATTCATAAGACGGAATGTGGGTAGCTGGCAACTACTGTGGAGCGCCTCGGCAGGTGGCGGATAGCCGAACGGCCTGCAGATATGCAGGCTAGCTGCGAATATACTGAATAAGCAGTGGCGGACCGTACTGTCCGGTAATGATAGCAGTCGTGAGTCCACGGGGATACGTTATCCGGCATAGCGGCCGTTAAGCGTGAGGCCCTGGCTGTAATGGCTGGGTGTCCTAAGAGAGGACAAACTCTGACAAAAAGCGCCTGCTGCCTTGTAGGGCCCACCTATTATTGGAAAGGCTAGGAGAAGGAAACTCTGACTTAACACCGCCTGCTGCCTTGTAGGTCCCACCAATTGAGGAAAGGCTAGGAGAAGGAAAACTCCGATATAAAACCACCCCTAGCCCTGTAAGTCTCACAAATCTAAAGAGGAAGGCTAAGAGAAGGTAACTCTGATTTTAAATCCTTATAACGACCCTGCAAACTCCTTGATCTGAACTGAATATTGATTTGATACTATCGTTATCGAGCTAAACCAGTGGAAAAGAACGGGGGCAGAGGCATATTGCCTCCCCCTCAAGGTAAGAGGTCTTGCCTTGGGGGGAAACCGTCGTTTTGACCGCTGCGGAGGCAACCCTCACTCCTATACTCCCTGAGGTGGGTCTCTGTACTTATGAGACCCATATACCTTGCCTTGGTTGCCGTCCGTGGTGGCGGGGGAGATAGTAGTGTTGGAAAATCTAAATATTCTATGGAAAACTCACACCCCTGTGGCTTGGGAGAGCCCCAATCTCCCACCCTTGCCGATGCACAACAACCCTGTGCAGGTGCTCAGACAGTGAGCACCAGAAGATCTGGTAGTCAGGCTACTAGATCAGGAGTGAGAGGGAAAAAGGCAGGAGTCCGTGACGTCCCACCTGGACCCCAGAGGGGGAAAAACGGACCTGGTGCCCTGAAACATGAATGTTTCAGGTGCAAAAAGAAGAAGTGGTCAATTGACTTCAAGGAGGGAAAGGCAGCGGATCTCACGAGGCTGAGCGTGTGCCTCTTTTGCGAGCTCTTTCTCAAAATTGAGAGTCAGGCCGCAAAACTCGTGAAGTACGAGAAGGTCATTTCTGACCTCCGTAAAAGTTTAGACCGAAAAGAGGTACAACATGCCGAGGAACTTAGAAACCTCAGAGAGAAGCTGGGTGAGAGTCGGGTATCTGTTCTTAGCACCGCCACCAGCACTCTTAAATCGCTACTTGTCCCCCTGGAATGTCGGTTTGACATCCAGGAGTCCACAATGGACATTATAGAAATCAGACTGGCGTCCCTGGAGGCTAAGAGGTCGAAGGATGACTCTGAGAGGCAGTCTTACCGGAGCGTCCTATTGAGGGATCCTGTCCCCCGGATACCACCCACTTCTGTAGTGGCTATGGAAGTTACCTCAGGAGCCAGAGATTTAAACGGCAATGTAGGCAGAAGCATTGCCAAAAGTGTTAGGACAAAAAGCCGTCCTGACACAGAGAGGAGGAAGAGCGAAACGAAGCTGCAAGGTAGAGCTACGGTTCCACCAGAGAGGGAAACCGTGAACCTCCTGGTGGGTGACTCCCTCGTAGGGAGGCAAACCGGCCTACGCTACAAGCAGCTTCGTCGCGAGAACAGAGTACTGAGTTTCCCTGGTGCCAAGATAGGCAGGATCGTCCAGGAGATCCAAAAACTGAACATAGACAGAAACAGTACTCTGATTGTCTCAGTCGGAGGAAATGACCTGTTCCTGAATTCACGGAGAAGTGGTCCTATTGAAAATGTCTGAAATATCCCTCTTTGAGCGTGGTGGAACTTTGTGCTTTGGATTTAAATGGTTAATTTAACCCCTTTTTAAAAGAACTAAAACGCCGAAGTTCCACCACCAAAAGCTAAACATTATTGGAAGCATTTCAGCAACGTAGCAGCTACTCGCCACATCTATGCCAGTTGCCATTCAGACACCAAACTAACAACACTCTCTTAATGAGCTGTGATTCAGTCGCCACTTCTTTACCGGTTTTCACTGATCTAAATAAAATGTGTTCACACTAACGAGGAAAATTGAGGGAGACGTCCCGGGACACCCGCCATGACTTCCAGAAAGTCCGCCTACCTCTATTAAGCGTAAGTTCTACAAAAAGTTGCATCGTTCAAGTAGAACGTTTAAGAGGATTGGGAGATGCTTCATAGTTCTTATAAATAAAATGGGGACAGATTTAAATTTTACTATTTTTACCAACAGCTTGGGAGTTCCACCACTGCTAATAGAATATATTTCATTACACAACTATGTGACCTGACATGCCAAGCTATTCAGTTTCATATGGTAATTATTTATAAATGCAGTACAGTATTCATGTTAAAATCTCTAATTTTGTTAAAATCTCTAATTTTGTTAAAATCTCTAATTTTGTTAAAATCTCTAATTTTGTTAAAATCTCTAATTTTGTTAAAATCTCTAATTTTGCTTAAATCTCTAAAATCTTAAATCTCTAAAATCTTAAATCTCTAAAATCTTAAATCTCTAAAATCTTAAATCTCTAAAATCTTAAATCTCTAAAATCTTAAATCTCTAAAATCTTAAATCTCTAAAATCTTAAATCTCTAAAATCTTAAATCTCTAAAATCTTAAATCTCTAAAATCTTAAATCTCTAAAATCTTAAATCTCTAAAATCTTAAATCTCTAAAATCTTAAATCTCTAAAATCTTAAATCTCTAAAATCTTAAATCTCTAAAATCTTAAATCTCTAAAATCTTAAATCTCATTGTATTAATATTCGTATTCAGTTATAAAATTCTAATTATTCAATTATTTTAAAAGCAATGAACTTATTTCATATTTCTGTCCCTTAGCGTAAGACTGCTGTATATCCCTGCCCCCTAGATGCTTCCATGCGGCGTTACCCTAATCACCGCACAGGGCAGAGGATAAAAACAGGACCAGAAACACCGGCCAATCTTTTAAAATAGTTTCACTTTACTATGGTTATTAAATTAAATATTAAACTGAATTCCTACAATTCAATGGTCCTCATTAGGCGACCTATCAAATTATATCATATTAAAATAAAATAATTCTTTTCATACTGTGTTTCAAATCCTGTGGTCAGCTTTTATATAAACTTGCAGTAGTTTTTTCGTTAGAAAATATAGTCAAGGACTTTAATAGGCTACTCAGTGCAGTTAAGTCCAAGGTCAACAGAGGTATCGTTGTGGGGCTTTTGCCTAGGAGGAAAGCAACTAATGAGCATTATGGTAGAGCTCAGGCGATAAATGGTCGACTGAGTAACCTATGTCGGACCTACAGCCTCAAGTATGTTGACCTCTGGCATCTCTTTTTCGGAAGAGATGATCTCTACTGGAAGGACGGGATACACTTCAGTGGACGAGGCAGCAATTTATTTGCCGAACAGCTGGCTGTGAAGCTGTTCAAGCCTCACAAACCACTGAAGGAGGACCTTAATCATAAGAAGAGAAAGAAAGGGCGCGGCAGGAGATCGGCGAAGGCATGTGCAGCACAGCCTCGACAGGAGGAACTGCAAGCAGAAACGGCTCCTTCAACCTCTACAGCTGGCACTGGAGATGGCCCCACCTTCAGATGTGAGGAATCTGTGCCAGGTAATGCCAAAAGAGCGCGCAGCCAGACAGTAAGCCCTGAGGGCGTTTTGAAGAAACGATCCAGGCAATCTGACCCCTCTTTCCCAGATTCCCCTGACCCCACCCCAGATTCCCTTGACCCCACCCCAGATTCCCTTGACCCCACCCCAGATCCCCCTGACCCCACCCCAGATCCCTATGAGCCCACCCCACATCCCCATGACCCCACCCCACATCCCCATGACCCCACCCCACATCCCCATCACCCCACCCCAGATCCCCCTGACCCCACCCCAGATCCCCCTGACCCCACCCCAGATCCCCCTGACCCCACCCCAGATCCCCCTGAGCCGACCCCGGACCCTGATGACTCTGGCGACGGCTCAGGTTATGAAGACTGCGCCGATGAAAACCAGGGAAACGGGCTAGGACTCGGAGGTCGGTGAGGGACCTCCTAATGATACTCTTCAATGCTCGGTCTATCAGGAATAAGCTGCAGGAGTTTAGATGTATGGTGGCTGTTGAATGTCTCGACATCATCTGCATCACTGAGACCTGGCTGGACACTGAGAAACGAGATTTTGAGGGAGAGTATCACCTGCCCGGGTATAAAATGTTCCACAGGGATCGTGGCAACAGAGCAGGTGGAGGAGTGATGATCTATGTTCGCTGTCACATTGACGCGGTCCTCATACCCATCGACTCACCGTATGAGTTACTAGGGATAGAGGTCCGAGCGGAAGTCACACTCAACCTTTACTTGCTCTACAGACCACCCCACCAGACGAGAGACCACGACCGAGATCTCTACGCTGCTCTCACTAACCTTCTGCAGGATGAAACGGCCATTGTGTTGGGAGATTTCAACTGCAGAGTGGATTGGAGCACAAGAGTCTCGGATGGAGAGGGAGGTAGGTTGATCGAATTTTCGAACGACAACTTCCTCTCCCAGATGGTAAGAACTCCCACTAGAGGCGAAAATGCACTGGACCTCATATTCACTACCGACGAAGATCTGGTTTCTCAGGTCTCGGTTGGTGAATGTCTGGGTACCAGTGACCATAATGCCGTTTCTTTTAGAGTGGGAGTCAAAGTGGAACAAGAGAAGATCTCTCATAGAAATATGCTAAATCTGAGAAGAGCTGATTACGACAGTTTCACTCGTGATCTGCAGGCATTACGTCCTCAACTTCCAGCTTCACCTGATCAGATGTGGCGGGGCTTTAAGGCAAACTACATCTCGATCCAGGACCGATGCATACCTAGGAAAAGGGTAGGTGGTTCCATGAAGGTTCGTCCTAAATGGTTCCATAACGAGCTTGGCAGAGAGATAAAGAGAAGGAAACGACTCTACGTCTCATTCAAGACTCACTCTTCACCGGAAACTGAGAGACTTCTCACAGACCAACGGAGATTGGTCAAAAGAATGGTGCGGCAAGCTAAAGTAGCGGAGGAACACGGGTTGCATTGGCCTGTAAGGGCAACCCTAAGGAGTTCTTCGCTTATGTCAATAGCAGGAAGCCCACCAGAAGCTCCATCGGACCAATCAGGACAACCCATGGTATGTTGGCAACTTCGGATGCCGACATCGTCGCCGAACTCAACAGTTATTTCGTCAGTGTCTTCACCAGGGAGGATGCGCTTGGCACCCCTGACCCCGTAGTCTACTACGAGGGACGAATGCCACTGACTGAGATTGTTTGTACTGTTGAGGAGGTAGTAGACAAACTTGGCAAGCTGGACCCTAACAAGGCAGCTGGTCCTGATGGATTCTTACCGACAGTGATGAAGAACGTGAAGGATGGTTTGGCGGCACATCTGCAACAGATCTTCAATGTCTCTTTGGAGTCGGGCGAGGTCGCCGACGACATGAGGATCGCGGATGTGACCCCAATCTTCAAGACAGGTGAGACCACTAACAGTAGTAACTACAGACCGATTAGTTTAACATCGGTTCCTGGAAAGCTGCTAGAATCCATCATCAAGGATAGGATTGTGGATCACCTGGAAGAACACCAGCTCATAGGAAAGAGTCAGCATGGCTTTCTTCGCGGGAAGTCATGCCTGACAAACTTACTAGAGTTCTTCTACTACGTTCTTCAGGAGCATGACAAATCCAAAGCTGTTGACATCGTCTACCTTGATTTCAAGAAGGCATTTGACAAGGTACCTCACAAGAGGTTAATGGCGAAAATAGCAGCTATTGGTGTGGGTGGTCGAGTTCTACAATGGATCAGGTCATGGCTAAATAACAGACGACAAAGAGTGGTGGTCAATGGCGTGGCCTCTGTGTGGAGCTCCGTAACCAGCGGGGTTCCCCAGGGCTCAGTCCTTGGTCCTCTGCTCTTTATTATTTACATAAATGACCTTGACGTAGGACTCGTCAGTAGGGTATCCAAGTTTGCTGATGACACAAAGATTGGCATCAACGCTGCAAGTCCAGAGGCCATCGGACAACTCCAACTTGATCTTTTCAAGATCGGAGAATGGTCGGAAAAGTGGCAGATGCCCTTCAATGTGGACAAGTGTAGAGTACTTCATGCTGGTCGTAGGAACGCTGAAGCTTTCTACACGCTACTTGGAGCCCAAATAGGACCCACTGATGTACAGAAGGATCTTGGAGTTATGATCACCAGGGATCTCAAGTTCTCTCGACAGTGCCTGGAAGCTGAGAAGAGAGCAAACAAGATCCTAGGGTAAATCAAGAGGCAATTCAGATACAGAAACAGAGAGACAGTCCTCACCCTGTACAACTCTCTTGTAAGACCTCTTTTGGAGTTTGCGGTCCAGTTCTGGTCACCCACGTTGCGAGCAGATGTCCAGCGGTTGGAACGGGTGCAAGCGAGGGCGACTAAACTTGTACCTGAAATCCGATCCAAGGGATACGCACGTCGGTTAGAAGACCTGGGCCTCTTCACGCTTGAGCAGCGACGTTTGAGGGGTCAACTCATCGAGACTTTTAAGATCCTTCGAGGGATAAGTCGAGTTGATCCCGAAGACTACTTTTCGCTGTGTGTGAACCCCACCCGCAACCACGGGTGGAAGGTGGTTCCGCCTCGGTTCACCACTGCTCAGCTGGAGAACTTCATGCTGGTAAAGATCTGTAATGTCTGGAACAGACTGCCAGAAAATGTTGTCAGCAGCCTGACTGTTGACACATTCAAAAGGCGACTTGACAGGATACTCAGTGAGCTGGCTTACTGAGCTGTCAAGCGCCTCCATGACTTGACCTCGGAGTTGAGATGAGAGTCTTAGCTATCTTTTCTGGTAGCACTCTTACTTCAACTCCAACCAACCAATTAAGAGAAAACCTGGCGCCTTTCCGTGGCTAGAGAGATCAGGTCACACCCTGCGTTCTGTCACCGTCTCAGGGACTGCCTTTGGGCGGCCCCTGTGAAGGTGGCAGTGATTGGCGGGTTTGACTGACCAAGTCCAGGATAAAACTTGGAGCTAATGATTGTACCCAAACTTTGCTCCTACGCCTGATGGAGGTTCTTTCTTTGTCAGGTTTAGGAGTACGGTTTGGAGTGCTTAGGTTCCAAGTGGGAAGTGATGGAGAGAGATTCACCTTGTTCCGTTGTTAACCCAACGTCGAGCGCACAGCTGGCTGTGCACAGGGGCCATCCTTGGATGGGCATATTGTGCCTTTTGATGGTCCCTTTATCCTTGTGACTCCTTGTGATATCCCTCTCTGTCCCACGCGGGATGTCCCTCTCTGTCCCACGTCTGTCCCACGTACGATGTTCTCTCTGTCCCACGCGGGATATCCCTCTCTGTCCCACGTCGGTCCCACGTGGGATGTCCCTCTCTGTCCCACGCGGGATGTCCCTCTCTGTCCATCGTCTGTTTTACGCCGGAAAAAGTAGGCGGGATGTCCCTCTCTGTCCCACGTCTGTCCCACGCAAGATGTCCCTCTCTGTCCCACGCAGGATGTCCCTCTCTGTCCCACGTCTGTCCCACGTGGGATGTCTCTCTCTGTCCCACGCGGGATATCCCTCTCTGTCCCACGTCTGTCCCACGCGGGATGTCCCTCGTCTGTTTTACGCGGGAAAAAGTTATACCAAAAAGGTATATCTATCTCAAGCATTATTTACGTATTATAACTAGGTAGGTATTCATAAACAGATGTAGGTATTTAGGTAGGCATTGATGAATAATACTAGGTAGTAGGTAAGTAGGTACGGATTGATGAACACTACCTAGTAGGTATACTAGGTAGGTAGGTATTGGTAAACATTGGTAGGTATCTAGGTAGGTATTGGCAAACAGTTATAAGTAACTAGATAAGCATTGACAAACACTAGTAGATAACTATAGGTAGGTATTGGCAAACAGTTGTAGGTAACTAGGTAGGCATTGTTAAACACAAGAAGGTAACTAATTAGGTATTGATAAGCAGATGTAGGCAACTAGGTAGGCATTGATAAACACCAGTAGGTAACTAGGTAGGTATTGACAAACAGTAATGTAGGTAACTAAGTAGGTACTGATAAATACTACCCCAGCTAACCATATCCTCTCTGTCCCGCGAGGGACAGAGGGGGACATCCCTCGCTAGCGAGGGACAGAGAGGGACTGGGGGTTTCAGACGTCTGCAGACGTCTGAAATCCCACGTCTTTCCAACGTCTGAAATCCCACTCACGTCCCACGTCTTACACAAGCGGGATGTCCCTCGTCTGTCCCACGTCTTAAATCCCACTCACATCCCACGTCTTTCCCACGCGGGATGTCCTTCTCTGTCCCACGCCGGATGTCCCTCTCTGTCCCACGTGGGATGTCCCTCTCTATCTAACGCAGGATGTCCCTCTTTGTCCCATGCGGGATGTCCTTCTCTGTCCCACGTCTGTCCCACGTGGGATATCCCTCTCTGTCCCACGCCGGATGTCCCTCTCTGCCCCACGTAAGATGTCCCTCTCTGTCCCACGTCTGTCCCACGCGGGATGTCCCTCTCTTTCCTCGTCTGTTTTACGGGAAAAAGTAGGCGGGAAGTCCCTCTCAGTAGGCATTGATGAATAAATAGGTAGTAGGTAAGTAGGTACGGATTGATGAACGCTACCTAGTAGGTATACTAGGTAGGTAGGTATTGGTAAACACTGGTAGGTATCTAGGTAGGTATTGGCAAACAGTTATAAGTAACTAGATAAGCATTGATAAACACTAGTAGATAACTAGGTAGTTATTGGCAAACAGTTGTAGGTAACTAGGTAGGCATTGTTAAACACAAGAAGGTAACTAATTAGGTATTGATAAGCAGATGTAGGCAACTAGGTAGGCATTGATAAACACCAGTAGGTAACTAGGTAGGTATTGACAAACAGTAATGTAGGTAACTAAGTAGGTACTGATAAATACTACCTCAGCTAACCATATCCTCTCTGTTCCGCGTGGGACAGAGGGGGACATCCCTCGCTAGCGAGGGACAGAGAGGGACTGGGGGTTTCAGACGTCTGCAGACGTCTGAAATCCAACGTCTTTCCAACGTCTGAAATCCCACTCACGTCCCACGTCTAACACAAGCGGGATGTCCCTCGTCTGTCACACGTCTTAAATCCCACTCACATACCACGTCTTTCCCACGCGGGATGTCCCTCTCTGTCCCACGTGGGATTTCCCTCTCTGTCCCACGCAGGATGTCCCTCTTTGTCCCACGCGGGATGTCCCTCTCTGTCCCACGTCTGTCCCACGTGGGATATCCCTCTCTGTCCCACGCGGGATGTCCCTCTCTGTCCCACGTCTGTGCCACGTGGGATGTCCCTCTCTGTCCCACGCGGGATAACCCTCTATGTCCCACGTCTGTCCCACGTGGGATTTTCCTCTCTATCCCACGCGGGATGTCGCTCTCTGTCCCTCGTCTGTTTTAGGCGGGAAAAAGTAGGCGTGATGTCCCTCTCTGTCCCACGTCTGTCCCACGCGGGATGTCCCTCTCTGTCCCACGCGGGATGTCCCTCTCTGTCCCACGTCTGTCCCACGTGGGATGTTCCTCTCTGTCCCACGCGGGATATCCCTCTCTGTCCCACGTCTGTCCCACGCGGGATGTCCCTCGTCTGTTTTACGCGGGAAAAAGTTATACCAAAAAGGTATATCTATCTCAAGCATTATTTACGTATCATAACTAGGTAGGTATTCATAAACAGATGTAGGTATTTAGGTAGGCATTGATGAATAATACTAGGTAGTAGGTAAGTAGGTACGGATTGATGAACACTACCTAGTAGGTATACTAGGTAAGTAGGTATTGGTAAACACTGGTAGGTATCTAGGTAGGTATTGGCAAACAGTTATAAGTAACTAGATAAGCATTGATAAACACTAGTAGATAACTATAGGTAGGTATTGGCAAACAGTTGTAGGTAACTAGGTAGGCATTGTTAAACACAAGAAGGTAACTAATTAGGTATTGATAAGCAGATGTAGGCAACTAGGTAGGCATTGATAAACACCAGTAGGTAACTAGGTAGGTATTGACAAACAGTAATGTAGGTAACTAAGTAGGTACTGATAAATACTACCCCAGCTAATCATATCCTCTCTGTTCCGCGTGGGACAGAGGGGGACATCCCTCGCTAGCGAGGGACAGAGGGGGACATCCCTCGCTAGCGAGGGACAGAGAGGGACTGGGGGTTTCAGACGTCTGCAGACGTCTGAAATCCCACGTCTTTCCAACGTTTGAAATCCCACTCACGTCCCACGTCTTACACAAGCGGGATGTCCCTCGTCTGTCACACGTCTTAAATCCCACTCACATCCCACGTCTTTCCCACGCAGGATGTCCCTCTCTGTCCCACGTGGGATGTCCCTCTCTGTCCCACGCAGGATGTCCCTCTTTGTCCCACGCGGGATGTCCCTCTCTGTCCCACGTCTGTCCCACGTGGGATATCCCTCTCTGTCCCACGCGGGATGTCCCTCTCTGTCCCACGTCTGTCCCACGTGGGATGTCCCTCTCTGTCCCACGCGGGATAACCCTCTATGTCCTACGTCTGTCCCACGTGGGATGTCCCTCTCTGTCCCACGCGGGATGTCCCTCTCTGTCCCTCGTCTGTTTTACGCGGGAAAAAGTAGGCGGGATGTCCCTCTCTGTCCCGCGTCTGTCCCACGCGGGATGTCCCTCTCTGTCCCACGCGGGATGTCCCTCTCTGTCCCACTTCTGTCCTACGTGAGATGTCCCTCTCAGTCCCACGCGGGATATCCCTCTCTGTCCCACGTCTGTCCCACGCGGGATGTCCCTCGTCTGTTTTACGCGGGAAAAAGTAATACCAAAAAGGTATATCTATCTCAAGCATTATTTACGTATCATAACTAGGTAGGTATTCATAAACAGATGTAGGTATTTAGGTAGGCATTGATGAATAATACTAGGTAGTAGGTAAGTAGGTACGGATTGATGAACACTACCTAGTAGGTATACTAGGTAGGTAGGTATTGGTAAACACTGGTAGGTATCTAGGTAGGTATTGGCAAACAGTTATAAGTAACTAGATAAGCATTGATAAACACTAGTAGATAACTATAGGTAGGTATTGGCAAACAGTTGTAGGTAACTAGGTAGGCATTGTTAAACACAAGAAGGTAACTAATTAGGTATTGATAAGCAGATGTAGGCAACTAGGTAGGCATTAATAAACACCAGTAGGTAACTAGGTAGGTATTGACAAACAGTAATGTAGGTAACTAAGTAGGTACTGATAAATACTACCCCAGCTAACCATATCCTCTCTGTCCCACGAGGGACAGAGGGGGACATCCCTCGCTAGCGAGGGACAGAGAGGGACTGGGGGTTTCAGACGTCTGCAGACGTCTGAAATCCCACGTCTTTCCAACGTCTGAAATCCCACTCACGTCCCACGTCTTACACAAGCGGGATGTCCCTCGTCTGTCCCACGTCTTAAATCCCACTCACATCCCACGTCTTTCCCACGCGGGATGTCCTTCTCTGTCCCACGCCGGATGTCCCTCTCTGCCCCACGTGGGATGTCCCTCTCTGTCCCACGTCTGTCCCACGCGGGATGTCCCTCTCTTTCCTCGTCTGTTTTACGGGAAAAAGTAGGCGGGAAGTCCCTCTCAGTAGGCATTGATGAATAAATAGGAAGTAGGTAAGTAGGTACGGATTGATGAACGCTACCTAGTAGGTATACTAGGTAGGTAGGTATTGGTAAACACTGGTAGGTATCTAGGTAGGTATTGGCAAACAGTTATAAGTAACTAGATAAGCATTGATAAACACTAGTAGATAACTAGGTAGGTATTGGCAAACAGTTGTAGGTAACTAGGTAGGCATTGTTAAACACAAGAAGGTAACTAATTAGGTATTGATAAGCAGATGTAGGCAACTAGGTAGGCATTGATAAACACCAGTAGGTAACTAGGTAGGTATTGACAAACAGTAATGTAGGTAACTAAGTAGGTACTGATAAATACTACCCCAGCTAACCATATCCTCTCTGTTCCGCGTGGGACAGAGGGGGACATCCTTCGCTAGCGAGGGACAGAGAGGGACTGGGGGTTTCAGACGTCTGCAGACGTCTGAAATCCCACGTCTTTCCAACGTTTGAAATCCCACTCACGTCCCACGTCTTACACAAGCGGGATGTCCCTCGTCTGTCACACGTCTTAAATCCCACTCACATCCCACGTCTTTCCCACGCAGGATGTCCCTCTCTGTCCCACGTGGGATGTCCCTCTCTGTCCCACGCAGGATGTCCCTCTTTGTCCCACGCGGGATATCCCTCTCTGTCCCACGTCTGTCCCACGTGGGATATCCCTCTCTGTCCCACGCGGGATGTCCCTCTCTCTCCCACGTCTGTCCCACGTGGGATGTCCCTCTCTGTCCCACGCGGGATAACCCTCTATGTCCCACGTCTGTCCCACGCGGGATGTCCCTCTCTGTCCCTCGTCTGTTTTACGCGGGAAAAAGTAGGCGGGATGTCCCTCTCTGTCCCACGTCTGTCCCACGCGGGATGTCCCTCTCTGTCCCACGCGGGATGTCCCTCTCTGTCCCACTTCTGTCCCACGTGAGATGTCCCTCTCAGTCCCATGCGGGATATCCCTCTCTGTCCCACGTCTGTCCCACGCGGGATGTCCCTCGTCTGTTTTACGCGGGAAAAAGTAATACCAAAAAGGTATATCTATCTCAAGCATTATTTACGTATCATAACTAGGTAAGTATTCATGAACAGATGTAGGTATTTAGGTAGGCATTGATGAATAATACTAGGTAGTAGGTAAGTAGGTACGGATTGATGAACACTACCTAGTAGGTATACTAGGTAGGTAGGTATTGGTAAACAGTGGTAGGCATCTAGGTAGGTATTGGCAAACAGTTATAAGTAACTAGATAAGCATTGATAAACACTAGTAGATAACTATAGGTAGGTATTGGCAAACAGTAGTAGGTAACTAGATGAGCATTGATAAACACTTGTTCCGATAATATATTTCTCTTTTATTTTTCTTTCTTCGTTGTATTACTTTTATTCTAATTCACACTTGAACCAAGACTGTTGTGCAAACATTAATATAACGTCATACAACCACCACATTCCTTCCCCTCTCACTTGTCACACGGCACTCGTCACGGGAGGTTATCGCTCCGCCTCTCCTTAAACTAAAACGTAAGTTAACAAGCCAAATATTATAAACCCCAACCATATTTATTATTTCATTAATGTTTAAACGATGATATTACGTTCATATGTAATTATCCTATAATACTTCGTTTTTAGGCATTATTGCTGTGTTTCATAATAAGAAGTCATTATTTATAACATATCTCTGTTGTGTTGCATTTTGCTATATAGATGATGTATTTTTTATTATGTATTTTATTTTATAGAAATGTAAGATATATTTTTTATTTTAGGTCACTGATCCATGTTGTCACTAAGAAGTACATATGAGCACATAAGAAGCGTGATTTTCACTTTCCTTACGGATAACGTAATAGTGACGTTAAATCGGGGTTAAGGAGGTTGCCTCCGCTCTCACAGACTAGAGCCAGTCTCGAATGACTCGCTCGCTCCCCGTCTACACCGACAGCAAGAGAGGAGATTGTAAGATTAGTTTATTCACTAATTAATTAAGTCTCAGTCTACTTAAGAATTGGAACTCGATTCAAATATGTTTCTTAAAGGTCCTCTCCAGGCTCCGGGAAAAAAATGAGTTTATAACATAATATTATAGAACTAAGGTCTACGATCATTATTCTGTAAACCACATGCAATTCGGTTCAGTATATATTTTATAATTTGTTTTTAAAGTCTTTTAATACTTTGTGAGCAACAATTGAGCGAATTACTAATCTGATGCTCACACTCTTTGTTTTGATTACAAATTTGAATTTTATAAACAAACAATGCGTTTTCAGCCTATATTTTATATATTAATTATTTCCTAAAGTATATAAACGTTTCTATAATAAGTTTATCCAATTTTATACCCTTACACGAATATTAAATGGATTTATTAAATCTAATACCTATTTGACAATCAAAACAAATGGTGTACATTCTTTTTCTTCAGGATGAAAATTTCTTAAATTAGTAAGTCGGAAGTAAAATAGGTTTTGTACAGTTTTGATTATAAAAATCTTTAAAAGCATTTAAAATGAAAAAGATGCTACCAAATTCGATGCAGTTTGCAGTAAAATGATAAAACACATTAGCCTCGTTGAATAAAGCAATAAAAATATTTGCTTGGAGGGGACCTTTAATGATTTATGATATATTTATACCATTGTTTTGAATGCAGGTATACTTTATATTTAAATAACTTTGATTGTTATTGCGTATGTTTGTACATTCGGTACTGTTATTTAGGGACTATTAAGACTATCCTTAATTTTGTAATTAGACTGATTGTATCTCAGTGTTAGCGCTTTGCCCAGAACGGACCTGACTATCTTTCCACGGTATTTCTGCTCAATGTGTTTAAGATATATATATATATATGTATTTGAATAATATTTCATATATATCCATTATTTGAATGTATTTTCCTCTCATTAATTACTATGAGAGATTTGTTAATCAATAAATTAGGTAGTTATTTTTGCATATTATATTCTTAAGAAAGTTATAGTATCTTGCTTTAAATATTAATAGGTACTTTATCTGAGGCAGGTACTTTATTTTTACTTTATTAATACAATGTACTTTATTAATAGGTACTTTATCTGAAGATATTAGTGATTTAAATTTATTAATTATATATATAGATATTTTGTGATTATTTATGTGTTGCATAATATTTCTTACATAGTGCTTATGATATTTTTGTAATTAGGTAGCAATAGCATTGCATGGTATACTTTACATATTGTACTTTGTGTTGATATATTTAGATAATTATGGAGGGTGTAAAACGAAAACAGCATCCTCGTTTAGATCAAATGTTGAACAAATGCGATACAAAGTCTGATGAAATCGATGCGTTATTGAATTTTGATATTGACTCTATTAAAGAATGCGCATCTGATCTTAAGCAATATATAAGTCAGTTGAAGAAAGTTAGTTTAGTTTTTAGTACCTTAGCTCATGAAACTGTTTGTGCCTCATTTAAAGTTGGATCTATTGATGCTGGTAATAAGTTAAGAGAATTAAAAACTGAAAAGCGACAGGAAGCTAAAGAATTGATAGCTTGTGCAATTAATTATTTAGAGACTCTTGGCGTTGAAGACGAAATATTAAACCTTCATTCTGAAACTTCGTCAGTTTATAGTACTAGTTCGCGTAGACTTTCTTCTGACGAGATTAACGAACCAACGACACCCTATGACACTGGTCCTTCATCTGGCACACAATTAAAACAACTACTAGATCTTCTCACAATTTCTAATATTCCCCCTATGATTGAACAACAGAATGTTAACGTAGGTAAATCAACACAACATCCCCATGTATTTAATAACGTTACTCACTTGAACACTAATCCAGGTATGGTTACAGTGGGGAGTCACTTACAACAAAACAGTAGTTCTAGTTCAACATATAATAATCTCAATTTGAACCCTACTGCTCAGAACACCTTTCTTCCAAAACCTACTACTCACAACAATCTTCCTTCAAACCCTTCTAACACTTATATAATCCAAGATTCAGCTAGTTTACATATGGTTAAACAGCAATTGTTCCAAAAGGCACCTGATCCTTTCGAAGGAGAACCTCATAAGTATAACTCTTGGCTAAACGGCATAAAGAACATAATGGCTGGTTTTAATCTAACTCCTTTAGATCAACTTCTTGTATTGCAAGCCAACACGATTAAATAGCCTCTGAAGATTGTACAGAGACACGTCTCCATCGGAGGTCCCAACCCAACAGCGACACTTCACAATTTGCTTTCCGAACTAAAGGAAGAATTTGGTTCTGATGTTAAGATTGCAAACGCTCTCACTTCACAGATAGAATCCTTCGAAACTATCAGATCAATGCACCAAACTGATAAACTGAAAGATTTACTAGGTATTTGTCAGCACATTGAAGCAAATATAACTCAGACTCAAGATCTGTCTATCTGTAACACTTCCTTTGGATCTCGCAAAATATGGCCAGAGATCTGGTGCAAACTTCCAGAAAACATGCAAAACTCTTGGCGTTCGAAATGCGATGATTTCCGTACTGCTCATGGACGCTACCCACCACTGTCGTCCTTTATACAATTTCTCTCCAAGAAAACTAGGGAATTCTCTGATCCGTTGCTGCAAGGTCCTGCCGTCAAAAGTGACACGAATCGAAGAGGATATCGCACTAGTCTATTCACGAATCAGAAAGACGACTACTTCGAAAGTCCGCCTACAGAAAACTTTATGGCACCTTTTTCACGAACCAACGAACGCCAAAAATCTCGATGCGTTCTACATGAAAATGCTGTGCACGACCTCATGAGTTGTCGCAAGTTTAGTCAACTAACATTGAACGACAGATTCACTTTGCTCAAGCGCAATGGATTGTGTTTTGTTTGTTTCGGATCTCACCGTAAAAGTGATTGCACATCTAATGAGAGATGTGACACGTGTGGCGATCAGCATTCCACACTGCTCCACTTCGATCGAAGAAATGATAATGAAATGAACCACAAAATCAATGATTCTCATCACAGAAGTACGACTTCTAGTTTGAGAACAAACCTGAGTCAGAATGATCACAGCAGTTGCAGCAAAACTATTTTAGTGAATGTCACTCTGAAGGGTTACCCCGGCACTCTTCGCTGTTATGCGATTGTAGATTAACAATCAAGTTCTACATTTGCTGATCCAAAAGTAGCAAAGTTCTTTGGCGCTACTGGTCCAATTTCCAATTACTCCTTACATACCCTTCATGGAATGTCAACCCAAAGTGAAGGTATAGTTTTGGAAGGACTAGTGGTAAAGGGCGTGGGTGAGACTAAGCACAGAGCCTTGCCACTTGTCCATGCTAACAGCAACATTCCCACGTCCAAGTCTGAAGTAGCCACTCCTCAGATCGTTCGTGCTCATCCTCACCTTCGAAAGTTTTCAAGAAACTTCATTGACATCGATAACTCTGCAGAAGTTCTTCTACTGATCGGTCGAGACGCAGGAGAATGCATGTTTACAAGGTGCTACATAAATTACCCACCCTTCGTTCATCACACCGCACTTGGATGGGCACTCGTAGGTTCTAGCTGTACTCAAGATAATTCGAATGTGTTTAAGTCCGTACTCAAGACAAGCCTAAAGATGGAACACATGTCTTCTCAGGGTTTCACAAAAACTAAGCGATGGTGTCTCTCAGAGGATGAATTATTTGCAGAACATAAGAACGATGAACAAATTGGCCTATCGCAACACGACGAACAGTTCTTGAAAGAATTGAACACTGGTGTCTGTATCAATGAGCGAGGTAACATAGAATTACCTCTTCCATTCAAGATTAAGGACCCCATTCTGCCTGACAATCGATTCGAAGTACTTAAAAGAACGTTCAACACCCTCAAAAGGCTTTTAAAGGATCCAAGTAAGTTGAACAATTGCTTGAAAGTCATGCAAAAGTACTATGATGCAGGTCATGTCGAGATTGTTGGCGAAAATGAACAGCAACCAAAAAGACCAGGTCATGCTAATTGGATACCAGTTTTCCCGGTGATCCATGCCAAGAAGAATAAAGTGCGGTTGGTTTTTGACAGCTCCGCACAATACAAAGGAACTTGCCTTAATGAACACCTTCTACAAGGTCCAGATATCAACAATCCTTTGAAAGATGTTCTCATTGGTTTTCGGAACGGTTCAGTCGGATTCTCTGCTGATGTGGAAACAATGTTTCATAATTTCAACATTACACCAAATCACAAAGACTATGTCCGCTTCTATTGGTTTAGGGACAACGACAGCTCTAAAGATATATGCCAATTTCGAGCTACGGTTCACATTTTTGGGAATTGTTCCAGTCCAGCCGTTGCTAGTTTTGGCCTGAGATACGCTGCTAATATGAACAACGACATGAGACACGTGCAAGATTTTATTCAAAATACGTTCTATGTCGATGATGGAATCTCTTGTTCGGATACGCCGGAGGATGCTATTTGCATTCTCAAAGACACCAAAGCTGTCCTTTCTAAATGTAATATCAGATTACATAAGATATGTTCTTCATCAAAGGACGTCTTGGATGCTTTTCCTCAATCTGAATTAGCTGGGGATTCCAGTACTGTTCCTCTTGAAGAGACTTCAGTCCAAACGGCACTCGGCCTAACGTGGGATACTGTCACTGATAGGACAACCATTCGAATTGAAATTCCCGACAGACCCCTTACACGACGTGGAGTTCTCGCAACTGTTAACTCAGTGTTTGATCCTTTAGGTATTAGCTCACCCGTCGTCCTAGAGGGAAAGTTAATCCAACGTGAACTGTTAACTTCTTCTGCCAACACGACAACCGATGATGTTTGGGATTGTGAACTTTCCGATGAACGCAAAGAGTTATGGGACACGTGGAAGAGATCATTGAAAGAATTGTCCGCCAGATTTTGGTCCCTGCTTCGTTGAATTGCACATCTTCAGTGACGCTTCTATGGAGGGTACTGGTTACGTGGCCTACCTAAGGTTCACAAATGAAAATCAGCACCATCATGCTTCCTTTGTTGTTGGTAACTCTAAAATAACTCCAAAGCAACCAACAACAATTCCAAGATTAGAATTATGCGCCGCATTAGACGCATCACATGCTGGTTTTTCTATTGCTCAAAAATTAGGAATTGATGAAGATTCTGTGTTCCTCTACTCAGACAGTAACATTGTACTGGGTTATCTGAATAACAAGGATAAAAGATTTCCAAAGTACGTGTCTCGTAGAGTAAGAATGATACTTAATTCATTTCCTGCTACTCGATGGAACTACGTATCAACTGCAGACAACCCGGCTGACATCGCATCACGACCTCAGTCCGTCGAATCTTTACTGAACTCCAGTTGGTTGACGGGCCCTGCATTTCTTTGGATGGGACGTCCTTCTGGTGACTGCTCCGAACCAAATGAACTGCCTGAAACACTACGAAGTGCCATTGTTTTGAAAAGCACGACTAATCAATGCATCTTGTCCCAACTAGTCCAAAGACTCAGTTCCTTCTCCAGAATGATAAACGTAGTTCACTCTTTACTCCGTTTCACCAGAAATTCAGTGGACTCCGTGCAACAACGAATTGGATTCCAACTGGCAACTCGTCCTTCTCCCACACGTGAAGAGGCTACGATGTGCATCATAAGGGATGTCCAACGAGAGTGCTTCCCTGAGATTTTCAAGGGTTCATCTGCTATTTTAAAATATGAAGAACTAGCCCCTTTTGTCGATGATGGCGTAGTACGTGTCGGAGGTCGCTTATTCTTCTCTGATATTCAGTACTCAAACAAGTTCCCTCTCCTTCTCCCTAGTAATCACCCTTTCACAACTTCGTTGATTCGCTACTTTCACAAATCTGTTAAACACCAAGGCCGAGTTATTACATTGAGTTCGATACGCGAAGCAGGTTATTTCATCCTTCATGCTTCATCCACTCTTCGAAAGGTGATCAACGATTGCGTCACGTGTCGAAAGCTTCGTCACTCGTTATCACATCAACTAATGAGTAACTTGCCTCGTGATCGACTCACAAGTGCTCCTCCATTCACTTCAACCGGTATGAATGTATTTGGTCCCTACGAGGTTTCCGAAGGAAACAACACAAGGCGATCAAGTTCAACAAAGAAATGTTGGGCTGTCATGTTTACTTGCTTAGCATCACGGTCCACTCATATTGAGCCTCTGCCCTCATTAGATAACCCAAGCATGAAGAACGCGCTTCGACGTTTTTTGTGCGTTCGTGGAACCTGCAAGAAATTACGCAGCGATCGCGGCACTAATTTTATTGGTGTAAAGAATCAACAAGCTTCATTTTCCCCCGAGGAAATCGCTCAAACTCTCCAGAGCTACAACTGCGACTGAGAACTGACGCCACCCAGAGCGAGTCACTTCGGCGGAGTCTGGGAAAGACAGATTCAGACTGCTAAACGAATTCTGACCACCTGCCTACACCAATTAGGAACCAGACTTCTCTCCAGGGATGATTTGTGCACTTATTTTCAGGAGTGTGCTTGCATAATGAACAATACACCATTGTGGGAATACTCAGCTAGTCCAAATGATCCCAGACCACTCACTCCTAACATGCTGCTCACTCTTAAAGAGAACGCTCCCGATTCTCCAGACTCGTACACTGATCGAGATCTGCTCGCATATGGGTCAAAGAGATGGCGCAGAGTCCAATATCTAAGTGAGCAATTTTGGACATGCTGGCGCACGGATTACATACAGACTCTTCAGTCCCGAAGAAAGTGGACGTCGACGACTCGATCATTCAGAATCGGCGATGTGGTTCTTCTGAAAGAAATTAACGTGAAGAGGCACCAGTGGCCCATCGGCAAAATAGTTTCCGTCAAAGTTAGTCATGATGGTCTTATTAGGTCCGTATCTCTTGTTACCTCTTCCCGAAACTCCGATGCTGTTCGCGAACTTTCTCGCCCTATCACTGAACTTGCTCTCCTTGTCCCTGTAGATTATGATTGTTCGGAATCCTAGAGATCCGAGTGGGGAGTGTTCCGATAATATATTTCTCTTTTATTTTTCTTTCCTCGTTGTATTACTTTTATTCTAATTCACACTTGAACCAAGACTGTAGTGCAAACATTAATATAACGTCATACAACCACCACATTCCTTCCCCTCTCACTTGTCACACGGCACTCGTCACGGGAGGTTATCGCTCCGCCTCTCCTTAAACTAAAACGTAAGTTAACAAGCCAAATATTATAAACCCCAACCATATTTATTATTTCATTAATGTTTAAAAGATGATATTACGTTCATATGTCATTATCCTACAATACTTCGTTTTTAGGCATTATTGCTGTGTTTCATAATAAGAAGTCATTATTTATAACATATCTCTGTTGTGTTGCATTTTGTTATATAGATGATGTATTTTTTATTATGTATTTTATTTTATAGAAATGTAAGATATATTTTTTATTTTAGTTTACTGATCCATGTTGTCACTAAGAAGTACATATGAGCACATAAGAAGCGTGTTTTTCCCTTTCCTTACGGCTAACGTAGTAACACTAGTAGATAACTAGGTAGGCATTGACAAACAGTTGTAGGTAACTAGGTAGGTATTGATGAATACTAGTAGGTAACAAGGACCTAGATTGGTATTTATATACAGTTGTAGGCCACTAGGTAGGCAAGGTTAAACACAAGAAGGTAACTAATTAGGTATTGATAAGCAGATGTAGGCAACTAGGTAGGCATTGATAAACACCAGTAGGTAACTAGGTAGGTATTGACAAACAGTAATGTAGGTAACTAAGTAGGTACTGATAAATACTACGTAATAGGTAAGTAGTGATAACCACCAGTAGGTACAGATTAGTGGTTATCACTTGTAGGTTACTAGGTAGTTATAAATAAACTCTAGTAAGTAACTAGATAGGTATAAGATAGTGATACCACCAGAAGGTAACTATAGGTAATATTAATTAACAGTTATAGGTAATTAGGTAGTTAATAACATTAATTAACATTATCAATACAAATATTAATAAATAACTTTATACACATTCTTATCATTTACATTAAAAAATAAAATATACCAAAATGTAGAATATTAAATTATATTTATTTAAAATAATTTTAAGAAGCACGCAAGTTATCAAGTTGCATAAAGATCATTTCAATGCTACTTCTACCATATCCAGGATGGCTGAGTGGTAGCGACGCAGGCTTCAATAGTACATCACACTAGAGTCCTGAGTTCGATTCCCGAGATGACCACTACAATTCTTTCTCCATTTCTTCCCATTTAATTTGTATATAACAATATGTAATATTTAAATAATTGATATACAGCCAAATGTACATATATGCAATATGGTAAGAAATTGCAATAATGATTAGTATGATCTTTTTTATTTCTTATACATATTTATATACCCCAATTAACCGAAGTAGTTTGAGCCAAAAGAGAGATATGTCCCCCTTGCAGAGGGGGACATCCACACTCTGTCCCACGTCTTGCAGAGGGGGAAATCCGCACTCTGTCCCACGTCTTGCAGAGGGGGACATCCGCACTCTGTCCCACGTCTTGCAGACGAGGACATGCGCACTCTGTCCCACGTCTTGAAGAGGGGGACATCCGCACTCTGTCCCACGTCTTGCAGAGGGGGACATCCACACTCTGTCCCACGTCTTGCAGAGGGGGATATTCCCACTCTGTCCCACGTCTTGAATACTCACTCTGTCCCACGTGGGTCCCACGTCTTATTTCCCTCTTCCCTCTATAGCGAGGGACATCCGCATTCTGTCCCACGTGGGTCCCACGTCTTGAATCCCTCTATAGCGAGGGACATCCACACTCTGTCTCACGTGGGTCCCACGTCTTGAAAACGGAGTGGGGTGAGACGTGGGACAGGTGGATGTCCCCCTCTGTCAAAGAAGGACAAGACGTGGGATCAGACGTCTTGCAGAGGGGGACCCCTGTGCAAATGAAGAGGGTTAGACGTTTGATGTCTCCCGCCCCACGTCTTGTCCCACGTCTTAAATCCCTCTATAGCGAGGGGTATCAGACGTCTTAAGACGTGGGACAAACAGCTTTTGGTTAGCTGGGTATCTTAGCTATCATGTGGGTTTCATGTTTCAAATTATCTTACAGATTAAGTGAGAGATATCGATCTCTTCTCTTGCAGGAATCTCCTCTAGACTTTTCACTGTAATTTGGCACTTCAGCCAGTATTTCTTCCACCAACATTGCTAATTATAATTTCTAGTTAATTAATGGTAACAATAATTTAATCAATCCTAGCTAATGTAATCATTATCCAATAATCTTTTAAGCTGTTTCCATATAAATCGTTCACCTATTACAATTCAGATTTTAAATCCTTCCCAGCAAACATAGTCGTGTCAACTACATATATTTCTAAACGATACCACGTGCTGATCTACACTTTCGATGTAGAAAAAAGAAACAAATCGATCCCTCTACATCGTTCAGATACATTTTTAGATTAGCGATGCAACACTCAAATAAATAAAAAAAGAGATATAAACGAAAGCGTTTTAGTAATGGTAAAGGCACCAAATGCGATATAAAAACATATCTAAATTGAAGATATTTGGAAACTGTTTCGATGGATTGTTGATACCATTATACTGTATCAATCAATACTCTTTCTAAATGACGAATAGAAATGAAAGCATTTTGGTAACGAAATAGACAGCTGAATCGATGTCAAATATACAGGCATCCCCCGCTTTAGTTACCAACTCACGACTCAGTTTAGTTACCAAACGGTAACTAAAGCGAATATAATTATAATTGTCCCTCCTTGATTATATGTCTCATTTTCTATCAGTTATAGAAAGAAAATTTGTTTTAGAGTTAAAGAACCATATAAGCCTATAATCAAACAATGATTCAGTAATTGTGACTGTGATGAAAGTTTAAATTAGTGAAATGAAAGGTTTTAATATCCAAACATAGCTTAACTCTCACTCACTATAGGTAACTAATTAATATAGATACTTAGACTTCTATAATTTTTGTGTTACATTGAACAAACAGCAATATTTTTTGGAAGAAGGGTACTAAGTTTCAAGTTATTGTTACGTTCTAGCGCAGGCCTTTAATAAAAGCGGTACCTAATTATTTTGAGATATATCTCGAAATGATTACCGTTCGTAGACATAGAAAATGGAGACAAGTTTTTCGTGATTAATTCACGGCAACTAAAAATTATCAATCTTATAATCCAGAAGAAGTTATTAGAAGTAATTGATTCAGAAATTCAAAATGTCCAATCTTATACCCAACGAACATATGAATGTCGATTCGATGCCGTTTGCTGTCGAATTCGTAGCGCTAACGGTGGGTATCGACTTAGCAACCATTTCGATTCATAGTAGATATCGGAATGTCTGTTTCTAAATGATATCTTAATTTACACTTCGGATAGAAACACGAAAACCGATACATGGTTTTAACAGCATCATCCTAACGTCGGCATGTCTGTTTCCAAACGATATCTGAATTTATACTTAGACCAGAAGTACGAAAACAGATACGTAGTTTTAAAAGAATTGTTTCGAATTTGGAAATTCATTCTCGTATCTCCCTTTTTATAATATGTATAGAAATGTACGAATTATTTCTACTCAATTGGATTGTACCTTTCCATATAACATACGTAGTGCTCCCTTTAAACGACAGTTGTAATGGTACGATGGGACATTGGCACACTAGTGCGATTGTACACTGGATCAACGTAAGGTAAGCGAAACTGGAACATCGTTTGTTGAACAGTGTTCCTCAAGTACCGTGAAAATGAAATGGGTAACCAATCAAGTGATTTTTCTATGATCAGTGCATTTATTGTCATGAACTATTCTAAACTGCTTATTGTAAATAAGCACCGAGGGGTTCCTGAAGCTGTCTTTGGTGAATGGAAGAGAAGGGGTGGCGTGCCTTGGGTCCCAAACTGTTGTAATTTGGATTACGTGTCGTCTATTTTAAGTTTATCATGTTTTTAACTCTCCATGCAGTTTTAGAGGATAGCGCTAGGGTTATGTTCTACAATTACGTACGAGGTCTTAGATTTTGTGTTAGGTAGGCTCGTAGGCTTCATTTACTATCACCTCTTCATTTCCCTCTTACATCCTTGAGTGCAGCCACCGGTGCTTGTGACCATTTTTGTCACATTCCTCGGTAAGTGACAGCATTCACGGAGTAGCTTTTCAGCATCCATGAGCGTAGTAACTTTGTCCATGGAGCCACTTTCCTTTCTGACTGCTTCTTAAGCCCGTATTACACTATGGCGCTCGCCATGGCGGTGTTGTCTCTCTCTACAGATATGGTGCTCACCATACTCAAAATTGCTATTACACTAGACGAGTCAATATGGCAGAGATCGTGCATTGAAATTTAGGGAAAATTGAAAAATTTAATATGAAATGAATCGTAGCATTAAAATTCGATGTCATCACGAATATATATTTAGTTAATTATCTTTTTGATAGTTGTGTGAAACAATTCCATGCGTATATATTAAAAAGTTTAATTCCATTGATTGTATGGCAACACTGGACACCACACAGATGCGTTCATTCTTTCTTTGTATCGTGCAGTAGTCGTACAAAGTCTTAAATAACTTTTAAAATGAAACAAAATACTTTTTCCACTACTTCAAATCTCTTTAGCAGGTTTCAGTATCAATTTCATCACCTCTATAACGGTGGCGGTGTTCGTTCTATCGCGCAGTGAGCGATCACAATTCCATGGCGCTCGCCATGGAGTTGTTTGCCATTAGAGAGAAAAGGGGTCGAGTTAGAGAGAAAAATACCAAAACTGTGGCGACCGCCATGTTGAGCGCCACAATGTAATATGGGCTTTACAGTCCCTTGTATTTCATTTCGTTTTGACGTCAGCGACATGGACTCTGGTTCCGAAACAGACGTTAAACCTTTACTTAACGTAAATAATCAAAAGTTGATGGGCTATTTAACATGTTCCATTTTAGAGTAGATTCAGTGTTATCGGACGGTTCCACATTTTCGGATACATTAGAAATAAATATAATAATTATCATTATTTAATTCTTATTTAAATTGGTATCCATGATACCACTACGTAAAATACGAGTTTAGAAATAGAAATCATCACATAAATAATTTATCTACGTAAAATGCGGAACCCCATATCCGATAACTTGAGCTTTCACCTAGTGCCAAAAGCTGCAAATGAGACGATTGAAATTCAGTGATTCACAATATAGATAATTAAACTTAAAGTGGTAATTGGACTCAATAAATCTATATATAATAATCGAATTATTTAACTTTTATTTCAATTGGTATCATACCTTCATCTATTATGTTACTGATTAAATAATTTTTATATTTTCCTTTATCACGTGTTCGAAAATATAGACCCTAATAATAACTTGGAATATAAACCCTACTGCTAAAAATATTTCACAGAGCACAAATTCTTGTTTGTTCAATGTAACACAATTATATAATTCCAAATATCAAACTAATTACTCAATTATTATGACCTATATTTACTGAGTGAGAGTAAATCTATGGTCAAATTTTAATTAATGCATTCATTACTTTGAACTTTTATCACAGAGCTTTCATTTTTATTCTAAGTAGTGGCCTCAAAACATTTTCTTTAATTTGAACTCATAGAGAACAATTTTTTTAAGGAGTTACAATTATATAAAAATTTGATTTACTATTTGTAATAAGAATAAGTTGTGATTTAATCATTTAGGTTATACAAGCGGTGCTTGCCTGTATTGTTCTATTCACTTTAAAATATCTTTAAGTATCTCCGGGTCATTTAAAACCAAAATGTTTTTTAGTTAAATTCATCCACGGTGGCAAAGTGGCAGAGCTGCTGGCACGAGGACGTAAGGACCCACGATCGAAACCTGGAAACTTCACTTCATTTCTTCCCATTTCATTTATATATAACATAATGTAACATTAATCAAATTGACATGCATCTAAACGTACAGTACGTTATATCAATGAAAGTAAGAGTTTTCAGTTTTAATTTATTTATTTATTGGATGCAAGTGGATATCGTTTCGAAGCATATTAGATATATAATTAGGCGTCTGTTCGTTGGAGAATCCCTATGTATGTTGTATGTCGTAATTTATCTTTCTATTCAACGCTGTTATAACGATATCGCTTTGATGCCAAATATACTTGATATGATGCGGTTTAGCGGTGCAAACGGATATCGGATTGATGTCTACTTGATGTCACCATGTCTAATTTGTTACTGGAATTCGATGTCGGAAGAGAAGTTATACAGAGTCGCTTAGACATCGAATAGATACATTCATGTTTGCTGGGTAGTAAGTTCAGTGTTATCGCACGGTTCCATATTTTCGAACACATAAAATTCTGTATATAATAATCATTATTTAACTTGTATGTTCAATTGGTATCCATGATACCAATTAGAATAGAAGTTAAATAATAATTATAATATTTTCTTTTCTGACGTGTCTGAAATTGTAGAACCAACCAATAACTTGGAACTTAGTACCCTACTACCAAAAATATTTCATAGACCATATAATGTCTGTTTGTTCAATGTAACACGTACAGTAATTATAGAAATCAAAGTATCTATTTATTACTAACCTATACTGAGTGAGAGTTATCTATGGATGGATTTTAAAACCTTTCATAAATTCACAACTTTAAGCTTTCATCACAGTCACAAACACTAAAACACTGTTTAAAGGTCCCCCTCCAAGCAAATATTTTTATTGTCTTATTCAACGAGGCTAATGTTTCTTATCATTTTGCTGCAAACTGCATCGAATTTGAAAGCATATTTTTAATTCTATGTATATGCTTTTAAAGATTTTTATAATCAAAACTCGACAAAACCTATTTTACTTCCGACTTACTAATTTAAGAAATTTTCAGCCTGAAGAAAAAGAATGAACACCATTTGTTTTGATTGTCAACTAGGTATTAGGTTTAGTAATTTATTTATTCCATCTAAAATTCCCTTACATTTGAAGTAGGTGTACAGGATTGGGTACGGTCAAGAGCCCCCCGGTCAAGAGCCCCCCGGTCATGAGCCCACCCGGTCACGAGCCCCCCTAGGTCATAAGCCCTCCCGGTCACGAGCCCCCCCTCCATGTTTGTTTAATCCTTATTTACCTAGTTAAACAAATGAAGAACTACTTAGATAGAAATAACTGAGAGTTGCTAATGTAGTTTGTTGTATCCGCTAGATTGTTGTACTGCACACTTCATGATTTTTTAATGACCTGGCAGGGGGGTTCGGGGGGTCTTATATATATAGTAATATATGTCTTATTACTGATAAGACATATATTTTATGTCTTATCAGTAATGAACTACAAAAGTGTCAATAAGGATTAAATAATATAGGTAAATAAGGATTTAAAAACAGGGGGGCTCATGACCGGGGGGGGGCTCTTGACCGGGGGGCTTATGACCTAGGGGGGCTCATGACCGGGGGGGCTTATGACCGGGGGGGGGGCTTATGACCGGGGGGGCTTATGACCTACACCCGTTCAGGATTCACCTCCTTCTTACAGAAAAATACAAAATTAAAGCGTATACATATGAAATAGGTATAGGAAAATTAGGCCTAAATAAGCTTTCGCTTCAAAGGCAAAAGTTAAAAGAAAAATGTTTTATACTTTACATGAAACAACTACACCTTAATATACTTTTCAATCACAGATGTACAACAATTTGAAATAGTGCACCAATGAGAGCAACGCAAAAAAAAAAAAAAAATTAAACTGCATAGGTATTTACAAGATGCACCTTAACCATCCTATTAAATGCTTTACAATTTAACTCCGATACACCCAATTCGCTAATTTCATTCCAGAACTTAACAGCATTAAACAAAAAACACTCCTGTGATTTCGCTCTCCTGAAAAAAGGTACAATAAATTGGTTATTATGTCTGGTATTATGGTCATGTGTGCTATTATGAGTTGTGAGCATAGGAAGCAGATATGAGTTTTCGTTCAGATTAACAACCTTGTTAATAAATTCAATTAATATTCGTGTAAAGATATAAAATTGAATGAACTTAAAATAGAAACGTTTATATACTTTAGGAAACAATTAGTATCTAAAATAATGGCCGAAACCGCATGGTTTGTTTATAAAATTCAAATTTGTGTAATCAAAACAAAGAGTGTACAATCTTCTTTTTGAGCATCAGATCAGTGATTCGCTCAACTGTTACTCACAGAGTACTAAAAAACTTTAAAAACAAATTATAAAATATATACTGAACCAAATTGTATGCGGTTTGCAGAATAATGATCGTAGATCTTAGTTCTATAATATTGTGTTATAAAATCATTTTTTCCCCGGAGCCTGGAGAGGACCTTTAATAATAGCTGCTTACAAAGAATTGTAACGCTAGAGCCTAGAACAAATTTTCTTTATTATAACTCATAGAAAATGACTAAATGAGATGCATAATCAAGGAGTGACAATTATAAATATATTTTCCTTGTTAATTTTTCTAGCTTTAATTATTGTTTGGTAATAACAGCGAAACAAATGCTAGTAACAGCGAAATAGAAATATATAGGTGTATGTCAAGAATTTATATAATTGTAACTTCTTAAAAATTTCATTAAAAAAACGTCAAAAAGTAACCCAGAAAGTACTCTCACTTTCGATGTCAAAAAAAGTAACCAAATAGATCCTCTGTATCGTTTAGATTCATTTTAGAATATCACATGCAACATTTAACTAAATAAAAAAAACAATCTAAACGAAAGCGATTAAGAAATGCAATAGACACCATATCGATATCAAATACATATACCTCTAAATTAAAAATATATATTAACTGTTTCAATGGATGATTGATACCGATGTACAAGTACTCAGTACTCTTTCTCAATGATGCAACTATATTTTACTTATTGTTTCTAAATAGTAATGATAAAGAAAAATCTGATCTTTCAGATACATTTTCGGTTGGCGATGCAACACTATTCTGATTATAAATGGTATGAAATTTTAGGTATCTATTCTAAAACGAAATTCCGTAATATAATATATATCTAATTACTGGTGTTGTTTTGATTCATTTAGGTAGATATCGGAATTGATCACAAATTATACGAAATTTTAGATATCTATTCTAAAACGAAATTCATTAATTGATAGACTGGTGTTGTTTCGATATGCATTAAACTATTTCTGATTAGAAAATAAACGATGCGGACTAGAGTGAAGATTTTTGGATGCTGATGGTAGAAACAAAGTAGATTTCTAACCAGTCAAATAATTTAAATGCTGATACATTCAGTTAGATATCTAATTTAAGTGTATTTCATATCTATTTCCGGCATGCGCTACCAGCGCAACGAATTAGACACAACCCGATATCGAATAGATTCGGACATGTTTGCTGGATTCCTTATGAAAATGTTTTCTTTTCTAATTCAAATGTTAAATGAAATTTTTTTCTAAGAAACTAATGATCTAAATTATTATAAATATACTGCGAGTTGTAAATTAACTATACCTACAATTTTCTTCGTTCAGTTTTAAAGAATTATGCTAAGAATTATTTGTTATTGGAGAGGAAAGAAGTTAAGGTTTCATTAAAGAGTTTAAACAAGTACCAAATTACACACATATTTTATTTATTATTATTTGAAAAGAATAAAATTCTATATGTCATGTTCACCATGATAATTTCTTTTTAGTCTGGTTATAACCAAATTCAGGGTAAATTCCGAATTCTTTTTAGGGTATTAGCCTCTGTAGGTTTGGAAGAAACTTCAAAGTCGTGCTTCTGACATTCATTCATTCATTAATTCATGTATGTCTCCGTGCTAGTAGCTTAACCGTGATAGACTGTTTATTAGGTAGCGTTTATTTCTTTTCTTATTATTATAAAACCTTAATTCATGGCAAACTTAATTCACAATCAATACTTATCTTCCAAATTATCTTACGAATCAATCAGATATGAATTACATAACTCTTTTTCGGCTTTAGCAAAGACAATATAAGATAGACGCTCAACTTGATAGGGCACATGCAAGAATAATAACAACCAATCAGAAGCAATCAGTAGCATACGTCAAACCAAACAATAATAATTGTACGACCCCCCCCCCATTGAAATTCACAGGGGGATAATCATTAGTCTAGTCGTTATAAATATAAATATCCTCCCTCTACTGATTAGGGATTTCATAACTAATTACTTTATAATAATTAAGTCTACAAGATCGCATATGTGGTTCAACTTAGTATTTTAAATGTAATCTAGTAATCTACCCCTTTTTAACAAAGAATAATCATAACTAGGTTAACTAAGCAGGTATAAACCCATGTAGGTAACATATTGTCTTTGAAGACACTAAGTTGTAGGTGTACATTAACGCTGATTGGCTAGAAGTTGAGTCCGATCACTGACGTCAGTGCAAACATGCTCCGTATTTTATAACATGGAGTTGAGCATCTATCTTATATTGTCTTAGGCTTTAGTGCAGTGGGGGTATTTAGCGGTCTGTCACGTTAGTGTGACACCGGATACTTTACTTTGTTCGATTTAGTAGTTGGTAGCCCTGATATGTATATACCTGTCATCATATTTCTGATACTTTTCTAAAGTTCCTTTTTCATTCGTGTTTTTCATTTATCGCTCCATATGTCAGTATTTTGTTCCATTTACCATAGCCTTGAAACTTTTATTTTGTTCCAGGCATTTTATTCACAATGTACGTATTGAATTATACCTTTTGTGTTCTATGAAAGATTCTACTTCTCAAAAGCCTTAAGCCTGTATTACACTGTGGCGCTCGCTATGGTGGTGTTGTCTCTCTCTACAGATATGGCGCTCACCATTCTCAAAATTGCTATTACACTAGACGAGTCGATATGGCAGTGATCGTGCATTGGAATTTAGGGAAAATTGAAAAATTTACTATGAAATGAATCGTAGCATTAAAATTCGATGTCATCACGAATATATATTTAGTTAATTATCTTTTTGATAGTTTTGTGAAGCAATTCCGTGCCTATATTTTAAAAAGTTTAATTTCATTGATTGTATGGCAACACTGAACACTGCACAGAAGCGTTCATTCATTTTTTTTATCACACAGTAGCCATACAAAGTCTTAAATAACTTTTAAAATGGAACAAAATACCTTTTCCACTACTTCAAATCTCTTTAGCAGGTTTCAGTGACAATTTTATCATCTCTAAAGCGGTGGCGGTGTTCGTTCTATCGCGCAGTGAGCGATCACAATTTCATGGCACTCGCCATGGAATTGTTCGCTATTAGAGAGAAAAGGGGCGGAGTTAGAGAGAAAAATAACAAAACCGTGGCGACCGCCATGGCGAGCACCACAGTGTAATATGGGCTTTACACGCCATTATCTCTTGCACTAACTTGGTAAGTTAAGTTTTTTCCATGTTGAAATTATTATAGTGCGAAATCTACGTTATTGTTATATTTGTATTACTGATCAGATCAATAATTTGTAGACTTTAGATACGTGACTTTTCTGAATAACTTGTTGATAAGTAACTAATTATATGTCCATAATCTATTTTTGTTTGTAAATCTCGTATTCTGAAAACTTATCGTTTTCAGGTCACGAGCGTGAGTGAATATATGATACCAAGACGGCTACGTTCATTTACCTCGTTATCTGTTAAGATACCCTTTTTCGGTACAATATATATGTATATAATTAGTAGAGCCCGGACAAATGCCAGAAAGTCCTAAAATGCCATAAAGTCCTCAAATATCATAAATTCTTAAAAAGATGAAAATTTCTTATTTTGGGCTTTTTTTACTATTTACTAATTTGGTAAGTCGGTAAAGTTGATGGGTTATATTGGCAAATTAATACAACGTTATAATTCAATCAAAACCAGTCTGAATTATTATATAAATAAACTAACTATCACTTCAAGAATTAACATAGTCACCACTGTATCTAGTTTTCTGTAACTCTTCACATCAATTTTTTACCATAGACTCTGCCATTAATAAAAAAAATAAAATTGCGAATAATCAATATAATAAACTATTCAAAGAGAGATATGTAGAACCTAGTAATATTTGTAATATTTACAATAGAGAAACTGTCAGGTTCAGGTGACAAAGATTGTGTTTTGTCTTGTAAGAGGTTTTTCCTGTACAACAGTTTCAGAATATATTCATTGGTCTAATTATCTAATATATGGTTTGTTTAGTCTGCGGTTGTCTTCAACGAGGGTTTACCGTAAATACAAACTTCGAATTTAACATTGGAATTAGTTACATTTCATAATTTCAATTTACCTAACCTTTTTTATAATACTTTTAGGTTAAATTTAAATAAATATACTATAAACTAGAATCATTAAATTTTCAAGGAATTAAATGTTTATTTGTTTTCACCATTTTTTATTTAAACGGACTTAAAACTGATGATTTTATATTCCAAAATGCTAATTTATTCGTTGTAAATACCTATTTATCAATCCTAAAAGTGTATAAGTCCTAAAATGCCATTTTTAGATCTAAACTGCCTTTTTTGAGGTCCATAAATGCCTTTTTTGAGGTCCATAAATGCCTTTTTTTAGGTCCTAAAATGCAATTTTTATAGGTCCCAAAAGTCCGGGCTCTAATAATTAGTCTCAATAGCATGTAATATAAACAAAAATCATAACAATGCCATTTTAATGCATCAGAATTATGGGACATAAATAATTGTTCCACCATGCAATTGTACTCATAAATGATAATTTTATGGTGGGTTACATAGTATCACTCCATGCAATAAATGTAACAAAATAAATGGGTTAATTAGAGTCCCACAGTGCCCCAAAGAAATAAAACTAGTAAATCAATGCAAATAAAATCTTAGATTTTTGTGTTAGGTAGACTCGTAGGCTTGCTTCATTTACTATCACCTCTTCATTTTCCTCTTCAATCCGAGAGTACAGTCACCGGTGCTTGTGTCCCTTTTCGTCACATTCCTTGATAAGTGACTGCATTCACGGAGTAGCTTTTCTGCATTCATAAGCATTGACATTTGATACCGACGGTGGTAGATGATTCTTTTCATTGATTTCCTTTCTTATTGCTTCTTCCAGTGACTTGTATTTAATTTCCTTTTGACGTCAGCGATAATGCCTTTGGTTTCGAAGCAGACGTTAAACTCATACTAAATTTAAATTATAAACAATACATGGTCGTTTGCATTTGATCGTCGATAATAATTCCAATCGCAATTTACCACGAAATTCAAAAACCTATATAGTCTGCCCGACATTCCCATTTCACGATAAAATAAAACCAACATGTACAGTAACCGACAACAACTGACTATTTGCCGATAACGAGTTTTCCGATAGGGTATATTATTCATTACTACATATCAATGGAACGCGTATCCGGGTGATTATCAAACAATTAAAACACATTATAATCTATAATGATAGGTTGAGAAGATAAAACCTTTTGATAGATACATGCTTTTATTGACTGTATTTAGTTATAAAACAATATTAGAAAAGGCCGAGAAGGTATTTAATATTTAGAGTAATATTAAAGAAGGAAATATTCTTATATTAAATGAAAGAAAAATTGAAATAAGAAATTGCATGGACTGCAATGATTTAAATTGAAATATATATTGGTAGTACTTTTAAAAACTTGGGTGATAGATAATGTATGCAAAATAAATTTATGTTACAAATAAAATATTATCCTTGATTTCCGTTTCAACATATATATGTTTAAAGGATAATCAAACGGAATCTAAATTGTTGGTCACTGGGGCAGCGTTGAATTTGATTATTGTTGAATTTACACGATTTAAATTTTATTATAAATTTAATTGATTCATATATATCTGTCTATTATTTCGTGTGTTCCCCTTAGTTTATCTCTTGAGCCTTGGCATAACATACATATCATATTCGTATAGTTTCTTAAACTTTTAAATGATGAAATGTTGTCCAGCTACCATAAAAACAAATATATATATTCCGTGTTGTAACTTTCCGCAGTAGAATTTACCTAGAACCGGTAGGAATATAAAGTGAAAAAATTATATACTATTAACAAAGAATTAAATATTGCAATACAAATATCTAGAAGACAATTTTAAGTTCTCTTTTTTAATCTTTGCTCAATTTAAAACTAATATTAAGACGGTAACAATGTTTTTTTGCTTGAGTTGTGTTAGGTTTTCTAGTTTTCATTATTATTCATTCAATTAATTATTAATGAAAATGTCCAATTTTTCCAGGCTTCTACCTTTTCACTTTACAACCTAAAATATAATTATTATCAATCAATTTTTTTCGTTAATATTCTGAATCTAATTGGCTAAAACTTTATTCACCTTCAAACCCTGATACAAATTAAACTATTTTAGTGCTGTGGCATAACCATTAGTTGAACTTGCATTCATTGGCGAGTAACAAATATTATGAAGAGTGCCATTTCAAAACAATATTGTTAAAATATTTCAATTACCACATAGCATTATAAAAGACAAGCTAGCTATTAAATTTAGTTACACTTTAAAACATACCCGTTTCGTTTCCATGCACATCTACTATAAATTAATCAGTATTGAATGACATCTATGGATATCATATAATTTATATATAAAAAATATGTTGGATTTTTTGTTCTATATACTGTATATATATTTTGAATACTATATAGTTATTTTGATCCTATATACTTATTATGAAATGTTATTTAAGATGTTCGGTTGGGGTTTTCACTAGCAAAGAAAAAGAAAGGGTAACTTCTAAGTTTCTAACTAAAAAAAAATTGCAAACTCATTAACGGTGAACTTGATTCCGTTCTTCAAAAACTATGTAAACAAATGGCGTCATACAAAATCAGATGAAGTAATGTCAAAATGAGAATTGTATAGGTGCGAAAAGTAAATATAGATAGAATATGTCAATAAACAATATGTTTCGTTAGCTTCAAGTACCTAGATAACTTTTATATATTTAATACAAGGCTGGTGGCACTTATAAGTTGGCTTATTTACAAACTTGTAAAATACATGGTAGTACCTAGTAACCTATTGTATTTACAATATAGCACTCAAATGATCATTATCTAACATATAAGCTTGATTGCCTATAGTGAAAGGTTATTTTAAGCACAATTTAACGAATGAAAATTTCAATAAAAATTCTCATTTAATCAGATAAATGCAAATGTGTCTTAAACCCTTCAGTCACATTTACTTCACTGGAGATTTTAAAGGCTATTAAGCTGAAAATTATATGTGAATAGAGTGTAAAACGTGATAAAAAACATATTTAATTTAAATTAATTTCCATGAAAATGCACATTTAACTCAATAATAGCACAATTTTTATTTGGAAATAACTAGTGTGACGTTACTCGTTTTAATCGATGTCACGTTCGTGTAGTATTTTCGGATGTTCCAATATTGTACTTAGCATAATTTACTATTTATTTACGATGACCTATACCGTTATACAAAACCACTACCCTAAAAAAACTTTAGGTACTTATAAAAGTACGGTCGCTTGGTGGGGTATTTAAAAATAGCCTTGTTTTTAATCTTTACTCTCAAGCGTGGTTTCAACGTGCCTGTAACACAATTACAAAATATTACCACCTAGGTACGCTAATAAAAATTATATGAAATAAGAATATCTGTATACTGTATAGCTTGAAACAGGGTTGCCGAAGGTATTTTCTTGATAGTACCAGATTATACACTGAAAAAGTACCAGATTGGACACAAGAGTACCAAAAACCTCAAATTTCCATGAAATTCAACGTTTTTTTTTTGCTTTATGTTCGTAAAAATTGAAAATATTCTTGGAAAATGAGGTAATTAGGGAGAGGAAAAAGTACTTATCTGGTATTTTTTAGAAATACAAGAGAGCAAAAGTACCAAATCTGGTACAATAGTACCAGGTTCGGTAAGCCTGGCTTGAAATCAACAACTTAAAAACGTACTGGCAGTAATTTGACTATCCTTAAGCCCCGTCCAGACGGTCAAATATTTTTAGAGAAGTGACAAACTTAATGACAAACTAAATGACAAACTTATCGTCATTTTTCAAGGAGTGTCTACACGGTCAAATTTTCTCGCCAAAAGTTTGAGGTTCACTGGCGTCAGTTTCGTCAAAATTAATGTTATATATCGTGAAAAAAAAAATGATATAACTTGGTATGTATATTTTTTAAACTTGAACAGTAAGAAACCAGAAAAAATAATTTGTTTTTAATGACAAAATATCGTCTTGAAAAGGATAGTCAAAAATAGATCATAGAAGACAATTCACAACGTAGGTAGCCTACCTATAACTTAGATCTAATACATTCTAATACAACCAAGTATTAAAGAGTCTGTCGTCAGCCATTGTAACTAGATAGATACTAAGTTTGAAAAAATGAGGTTTTTGTAGGTGTACCTAGCAGTAACAAACTAAAATGACGCGCAAATAAAAAAATATTATTGCCGGAAAGTCAGTGTGTACTTCAAACTTTATCGTCAGCAAATAGTTTGACAAACTTTTTGCTGACAATATCCAACATGTTGGAATAAAAAAACTGATGAAAAGTTTGACGGTTTGCTGACGCTAGGAAGTTATCGTCATTTAGTTTGTCATTAAGTTTGTCACTTCTCTGAAAAATTTGACCGTCTGGACGGGGCTTTAGACACAAAGGAACTTCAAATATTAGGACGCTCAGACGCTGATTCACTAAACTGACATTCCTAATATATAGAGTTTAACTCTCAAAACTGAATATATTACCTGGAAAGATACAGAAATATGTAATGCAAAAACATGAATACAGCTTGAAAACGCGGAAGGCCCAATATTAATAGTCAGTGGTCACACAAACCCCTTAAATAATACTACAAATATAGGGGGTATAATTCAATCACCGAACATCACCTAATTAAATAAAACCACACTCCCGATTGTAACGCTATTGAATCTAGAAAAGAAATAGGGGGACATTTGAATAGCCGAATAGTACGTAAATTTCGATCAGAAAAATGAGGGGTAAATCTAGGTCACCGAACAGAACACAAAATTTCAGTAAACACAGCTTATAATCGCACTACAGGATTTAGAAGCAAATAAAGGGGGTAAAACTGAATCACCGATTAACAGACAAACTCCAATTAACTAAACAATGGGCATAGACTAAATCATAAGTATATTATATAAGTGCTCTTCCACATATCTCACACGACCCAATATCCCAAACTACAGGGTGTCCGACACTTTTGTTGTCAAACTTTAACATAAAGTTGCTTTCGTCGAAATAAACACTGTTTTTTCTATGAAGGTATGGTCAAAAATGCTCAGTTAAAGAGTTACAAGGTTATGAATGTAGTATCTGTACCATTTATTATTATTAGTTAACGTCATTTTTTTTAATGTTGCAATAAGAAACAAAACATTTTTAACAGTAATTATTAGGAGCATAAGAAACTTAATCTTAAATTAGGTTACGTGTTTACAAAATGTGTTCAAACTGCCTCCCATTTGTTGCGAAGCATGCGTTCAAACGTTTGTCCAATGATTGGCGGACGCGAGCATAGACACCAGGAGTTTCACGAATCCATGCGGGAGAAACATTTGTAGAAAATATTTATTCAAATCTATATAATCTATATAATCTCTATTTTCTAATCCATTTATCTATAACTGAGAGCAAATTTCATTAGTTAGAACAAAATTAGCAGAAATAATTTATTAGCTAAAAATCTGTCACGGATTATGATATTATGCTACCTCCTTGAAATTTGCTCTCCGGCATCACTGTCATGCTCTGTATAAAGTTTTTCCAGAAAAGCAGTCCAGTCCAATCCATGATTTAAAAACAAACCTAACACGAAATTGCTCTGTTGCCGCCATGCGATGTCAAAAATTGTGAATACCAAGTGGTACTAATTTTCGAGCTAAAAAGGGATAATTAGCCATTTGATAAATTGATCCAGCGAACAACCACCAGGAATTACCATAATTCACTCTATAAAATGCCCGATCATTGAAAAATGGAATCCTGAAATCCACTAACGGAATTGACCTACTTCACCCTATGAAATGTGTTCTCTTTTGAATTGGGATAGTAAAGGGAAGATGATAGGCTAGATTGGTGAGACCGGAGCATGAAATACACCCCATGGAAGGACATTGGCCGACGTCAGGAAGAACTTGGAGCGATGCTGGAGTTATGGAAAGGTTGGTTGGCGTAATAATCATATATTCGTGACAGCTAGAATTTTCTTTCAACGTTGTTCTCTTAAGTTAGTATCTTGTCCCCATTTATTTGCTTTATTACTTTGTTACTTAAAATACTTGAATTACTTAAAATACTTGAATTACTTAAAATACTTGAATTACTTAAAATACTTGAATTACTTAAAATACTTGAATTACTTAAAATACTTGAATTACTTAAAATACTTGAATTACTTAAAATACTTGAATTCTTAAAATACTGGAATTACTTTCGTACTACTAATATAGATGACTAATATTATTGTCATTAATTTCTATTCGCAGCTAATTTGCTGATGGCATGCTTGTTCAGATTGTTGAATGTCTGCACCTCCAATTCCTTAGTCCTTTGTAAACCTATATTTTCAATTTGTTGTGGCCGTTCCAAATTACAAATGAGCGTCACTAACTCCATTAAAAATTCTATTAGTTATTTGCGGTTAAAATTCTTAGTTGCACCTTATTTAACTGTTAAATTCTTGATACATAGTTTATTTAAAATTCTTTAGATATAGTTTATTTATGAAAGTTAAAATTCCTAATTTAAATTCATTTTACTAGATCCGCAAATTAATATAACTTAAAGGATAGATTAAAATTGTTATGTAAAAATTATAGTATTGTTAATTTAAAGTTATTTGATATATAGAAAAAATAAAACGTGTATTAATATCCCCCATATTGGTCACTTCGTTCTTATAAACTCTTTTTTAATTCTTAATAAAAAGGAAGATTTCATGTAGTTAGTTTAATTTTCTATGAAATTTTCTATAGTTGATACCAGGACACTTTTAGGAGCAGCAAATCCAGGCCGACTAAATTACGCTTTGTCAACATTTCTTGGCCACCTCGGTAAATGGATATAACTACTGCACATTTTTTCTTTTGAATATTTAATTGAAAAGGTATTCGTAAATAATCCAAACTCGCTTCATGAACTACAACGGAATATTTCTATGAAATTATCATCTTTTCATCAGATATGCTGAGAAGAGTGATGCAAAACATACAGGACAGCTAAGGTTCATATGTGCTAATTAATGGAGGAATATATTTGAAATAATTTTTTTATTAAAAACTTCAAATTTTCTTCTTTTATTTGCAGTTTACTAGTTAGGTTTATCTTTTATAGTTTGTGCGTTATAAAGTTTTAAAATGGTAAAGTCTTTTTTGGCCCACCCGTTATAATTGATGTTAATATTACTTGCATAATATATAATAATAAAGTATACACCTTAACGTTAATTAATTTCCTTAAAAATATGGTAAGTAGAATCACCGGAACGTACTGGAGACAGGAACGGACCAAAATTGAGCTGTTATATTTTATCTTACATTAAACACAATATAATATCATATGCCCAAATTATAGTTTTTACGTTTATATCAAGTCTCATTCGAAGTCTCCACCGACCGCTAATCTTATGAGTAGAGCTAGGACATTGGGTCACTTAAAAAAGAGCAGTAGTAGCGGTCAAAACGAGCACTTGTAGCGCTATAAATGTGCAGTAGGAACGATAGAAAAGAGCATTTGGAGCACTTATCGGGGCATTTGAGGCACTTATCGGTGCATTTGGGGCACTTATCGGAGCATTTGAAGCACTTATCAGTGCATTTGGAAACAGTTATTGGTGCATTTAAGGCAGTTTTTTGAGCGTTTCATGCACCGAAAGAAAAAGCGTGTTACTTATCAAAGTAAGAATTTTAACGAGGTTTTGTTCTTTGAAGAGTTTTTGGATGAAATATACACAAGAATTATCTTTAATTTTTATCGATAAATAATTCATTTTGAAAAATCACTATGTAAATATGTAAGGCTCAAAAGTATTGTGCAGTACTTGAAAAAACATAAGAAAAAGAACTATAAATGTTGAAACCAAAACGAACGTATGCAGTACATATAATAATTGGAATCTATATCGAGTCTATAATGTTACAGAAAATTCTAGCATCACATGTTGTTGAAGTTTTGTAAGAATGTGAGAGTTAACCCATATTAACAAGATAAAACCATTACTTCTTTAACATTTTTTTGACCCTTCATCGTCTATCTGAGACCACATATTTCAATAAAAAGAATAATCTCTACTTCTGTGAAGTAACAGAGCACTAGCATAGCGGGAAATATCTTAGGGAGTCAATTCGGGAAATATTTCAGTCTTTTTCTTCACTACGCCTTGCAAAATATTCAACCCTGTATTTACTTACTCAAACAAATGTACGAAAAAATAAGGTATGTAAAATAAAACAAAGATATTTGTAACTAAATAGATAAGAATTACGTGAAAATCTAGGGTTACTATTAGAATAGTTACACCTCTTTTTAATTTTTATAGAACTTTTCTAATCAAAGAAAATGTATAAGAAAAGGGTAACAAAATTAAATCATTAAAAAAACTGAACAACAATACACTAACTCATTAAGTGAATATAATCAAATTAATCAATGCATGACTAGATTGATGGTAAACATAGAATATATTTGTTAATCAATAATTTAAAGATGTCATTGTAAGAGCTACATGGCCCTTATAGAACGGATATTTTTTGCCCGAGCTTTACGAGCTCTACCTGTAATATGATTTCTCTTCAACATTTGAAATTTGTTAACTATAAAAAAATAAATACGGATACAATTTCTTTGACTGTACTATCGCGGAAAAGTGTATCCGTCCAATTGTTGAGGCGCGCATGAATAATCTAGTTCCCACTGTACCACGGATTATCGTACGCTACCCCAAATTCTCATTTTACCCCCGCATGTAAGAAATTTCCATTCATTTTAATGCAGTGCGGGACATTTCGTCTTCAGCCGTCATGGTGAAAAGTTATCAAATTTCACTCTCTCTATTTAAAAACTTGTGTTTTAGGCAGATCGAAAATTAGTCTTTCTTTAGATCCTAATTTCACTTTAGCCTGGATAAGTTATTCTTCAGTCTTTCTAGCTGAGGACTCTATTTTTTATTGTCATGCTCATATGGAACTATATCTTATACATTTGTAAATTAATTTTTTCGCTTCTTTTATTTTCTAAGTTCTAGATTCAAAATTTTAAGCTATATTTTTTAACTCTGTGAAAAATTGTTAATGCTACCATTTTTAGGCAGCTTAATCCTTGAAATTGAGATATTCGTAAGATTGATCAGATTTCTGAGCTAGTTTTTTTCTTCTTGGATATGAACTCTTAAATAGTTTTACCAGTTGATTTTTTGCTTTTTGCTGATAGCTGAGACGAAGTCAAGCTCAATCAAGTGTTTCTGTTCTTGAAATCATTTCGAATTATAAAATTATCAATATTTCAGATTTTCTTAAAATTGCTGATGGAATTTGCAATTTATTACCAAAATGTGTGCTTTTTAAAACTTTTGTATCTTTACTTCTGGACTTTGAAATAATGCCGAACTTCAGAATTTTTTTTCTATAGTTAGTGGAACCATTTTTTTATAGGTATCCAAACAGTTTACGAAATAGCAAAATTAGATTTTATGCACTTCTTTACATTACTCTGTACTAGAGTCATAAAGCAGTACCCGCACAGTAATTAAACTATTTAATTTTAAAAAATACGGAATTCTACTTTATATTATTGTGCCTAAATTCCTTTGAATACGATCTGTAGACATGGAATAGAAAGAAAAAAAAAAAACACCTAGAGCTGTAGCTTATAACCACATTATATTTTTTTTTAGCCTCTAGACTCCTAGAGTTTAGGTAGGTATAGGTATACTTTATTGATTGTTTTATTATGTATGATATTCTTCCATTTGTAAATAGCCGCCGATTTACGTCAATACTTCTATAATGTAGTATTACTGTTCTTTCTGTATTTATAAATACCTTTAAATACCTTTAAATTTAATAATCTTTTTGAAGTTTTAGTCTCACAATACCTATAGATACAACAATATTTATGCACTATTAAAAGAGGGAAAACCTACGAATATTTTTCTGAACATCTGGATGCCCAAGGTTATTGTTAATTAAACGGTAAATATAATTACGTATATTCACCTAATTTATTTTTCCCGTAATTTTTAGCTTGTAATTTTACTACCAAATTCTCGTTTTTATTTTGTGCAGGTAACTCTTATGAAATTTCTTTCTTTCTAAATAGCAAAGAATTTATAAGCCTGCATGAGCTCTAGGGTCACGCAGGTAAATTGCGCCCCTTTAATTTTTAATTGCAGCCCTCTTCAAGAGAGTCTCTAAAACATTTTGAATCGAAATTACATTAAAATGTTGCATAGCTATCAAAAGAAGCACAGTGAATGCTATAACTTATTAATTTAAGTTTTGACGTGTGTTTTGAAGCTATGATGTTTCAGTTGTTAGAGGCCGCAGTTAGTAAGTGGGCCGCAATTTACCTGCGTGACCCTATCATGAAGCTGTTTGTGGTGGATTTAATAGAAGGGGGCTCCCTTTGGCCTCGAACTGTTGTAATTTGGATTAATAATTGTCTTTTTTCATTCTTATTATGTTTATATCTTTTTACGTCACTTAGTTTTAGAGGATAGCACTAGGTTTATCCTTTCAAACTACAAGGTCTTCGACTTTTGGGTTTGTTAGGCTTGTAGGCTTCATTTACTATCCCCTTTTAATTTTAATCTTCCATCCGTGAGTGCAGCCTCCGGACCTTAAATTGGGTCCTTTTTTATTCATAAGTGAATGCATTCTCGGAGTAGCTCTTCTGTATTCATGAGCATTGTCACCGACGGTGGTAGGTGACTTTGTTCTTGAAGCCACTTTCCTTTCAGACTGCTTCTTCCAGTCCCTTGTATTTAATTTCATTGTCAGCGATATGGCCTTTGGTTCCAAAGAAAACGTTAAACCCCTACTTAAATTAACAGTGATTATTTATTAATAACTTTATACTAAAAAAAACTATCTTAAATTCATAAAAGTAAATATGTAAGATATTCATGTTGCATTTATGTGAGTTGTCAACGAATGACACTATGTAACAGACATGAATTGAAGAAAGAGGCAGAGAATTTTTCGATACGAACAGTTGCAAATTGGATGATGACCAAGTTTTTTTCCGTTTTGTTTCATTGAAATTCACTGTTTTGTAGAATAGCACTAGATAGGGAAAACAATGTAGTCTTAGATTTTTTATTAATATAATTTGCAATGTTTTTGCACCCTGTTTGTTCATTTTCCTCTTATTTCCGCGATTACTAGATTCTCATTCCGTAACATTCCATTCACGGCGTCTCTTTCCAATCTAACTGCTAGATCTATATTATGGTCTTTTCTATATATTTTCCGAAAAACGAAATCTCGAAACCATCATATTCGCATCAAACCTATTCAATAACAATAACTAATATACTAATTTATATTATTAAAATTTGTTTCCAGTTCAATGAGTAGAGCGAGCATTCGCTAGGTGGAATTCTAAAGACCACGACCTATGACCAGATCACTTCTCCTCACAAGGAAGCGGAAGAAACAAACGACAGCAGTGCAAATCTCCCTTTTCTTAATTGGTAAGGATAAATTTCTATTAGTTCAGTGATATCTGATAGAATTGGCAAAGTTATTCGTATCAGTTATATTTCATAAATATATAATTTAAAAAATGTATGAAAATTGTTTAAAGATATAATATAGTAGGCTAATTGCAAAGCCCCCAGTGGCTGAAATCTCAATCTGTTGAGGTGAATATAAGAGAAGAGCACAATAGCTTCAGGCTTATCATTTTTGTGTCTAATTGTAGTTACTGAGGATAACTCTATGGTTTTTTTTTTGTGTCCGGTAGGCTTCATTTATTATCACATCTTCATTTTCCTTTTTCATCTGTGAGTGCTGCCACCGGTGTTGGTGATTCTTTTCGTCACATTCCTTGGTAATTGACTGCAGTCGTGGATTTTTTTTTTTTTGCATTCATGAGCGTTGTATCCGACTGGTGGTAGTTTATTCTTTCATGGGAGTCTCTTTCCTTTCTAACTGTTACTTCAAGCCCCATATAAATTCAATTTCTTTTCAATATCAGCGATATGGCCTAAAAACTTTCAATTAAATTGATTGGCAATTGTAAATTATTTCGTTCAAATACTTTACAATTGGTAATTGTAAATACACAACTTATGGTTTCTGTAGTTTCTGAAATACTGAATTCTTAAATACGGACTGTTCATATCCACTCCATGCATGGTGATACACGGTTATTTATTTTGGTCGTTCTTAAGAAAATATTCATAATAGTTGTATCAACTAATTTTTTTTAGCTGTAACTTTTTGTTTATAGCCTAGTTTGGAATTCTTGACTCATTAAATCATTAAACTAAAAAAACGTTTAAACTCTTAAAATTTACTGATAATACGAATGGCTTAATTTATACAATATCCTAGATTACTTCAACATGTAACTTGCCGCTAAAATGAGAGTTTCTACAATATTTTATTAGTCCTTGTGACATTCATATTTGAACATTTGAATAAAAATTAAGTAGTTTAGTGACATTGTTCAGTATTTTCAACTTATTGTCTTTCATTTTTTCTATTTTACAGTTTCGTTCTTTGCATCTCCTTTGACAACAAATCGAATAAAATTAAATACTTCCTTCCATTTTTGAGGCAAATATGTATTACCCTTTTTAAGTACAATTTCTGTTTCCATAAAGCTATAATCTTATTTAAAAAAAAATGAACAATATTTAATTACAAGAAATTAGTAAAATCCAATTATCTCTTTTGTAGAGTTCTTTAGTTTCGTTTAAGTTAATTCGACTTTTTTCCAATTAGTTTGTAATATAGTCCTTTGTAGCATTAATTGTAGTAAGTATTCTACGGATTGGAATTAGACTTTATCTAACAGTTAGTCTCGAGTAATGGAAGATAAATGTAGCGTTTCTATAAAACCACGTTTCTAATGCTAAACATCTATTCAACCTTATCTTGCAATTTCCAAAAATAGCTTTGTTGTCTTTTCTTCACTCATTTTACATTATTCTTTTCTTTCCATCGTTAGCGGTATAACCTCTTAATTCATCAACTTGAAGAAAAAATTAAAAATATTAGATCGAGGTGTCACTCTTTTTAGTCCTTTGATGAAATATTTTGTAAGTTTGATTTTTAAAATTTGAAACGCACTCTGATAACAGTAAGGATTTTAATCTATCTGTATTCTACTTCCCATTAATCTTGTTTTCTATCAAATCTTGTTTCTTCCTTGCCACTCGAATGTGGATACTTTTAACATAACAAAATGTGCTTCGAATACACATTGTTCAGGATTTTGGAGAATAGCGCTAGGGTTATGCTCTTCAACTACGAGGTCTTAGATTTTTGTGTTAGGTAGTCTCGTAAGCTTCATTTACTATCACCTCTTCATTTTCCTTTTCCATCCGTGAGTGCAGCCACCGGTGCTTGCGTCCCGTTTCGTCACATTCCTTGGTAAGTGACTGCATTCACGGAGTAGCTTTTCTGCATCCATGAGCATTGTCACCAACGGTGGTAAGTGCCTTTGTTCATGGAGCCACTTTCCTTTCTGACTGCTTCTTCTAGTCCCTTGTATTTAATTTCCTTTTACGTCAGCGAAATAGTCACTATATGACTGAAGCACGACGTTAAACCCCTACTATGATGAAAAAATATTTTAGTATGAGATTAAAATAAAATCTATTCAATTTGTTTTATCTTGTTAAAAATTGTTTGTATCGTAATTCTAAGTCAATATCAGAGATTTTTTAATCAATTTGTTTGTAAACATTTTCAGATTCAAATAACTTCGCACCACTGCAGTTCTCATCAGGACAGTACTAATCAATATCAGAGGAGTTCTCATCATTCCCAGGAAGTCTGGTCTCATTCCCTGTGATATCCATTTATTCATGCTTATTACTTTTAGATTTTCAACGACATTTCTCCATGAAAAGGATGTGCATAAAATACCGAACTAATTTGTGTATTTTATTTATTGCTATGCGCTTGAAAAAATTACCCTAAGCTTTTAAAAATTGTTCTAAGATTGATACTTCATGTAAACTAGTACTAATCAGAAATCCTTTATTTTAGTGAAAATTATATCGGGTAGTTTTTACTTTAGAAATAACCTGCAAGTGTATTTAGCCGTGAAGAAGTTTTTAAATTTTTACCTAATTTAATTGTTATCTTCAACTTTTGTAAAACACTATTTTTTATAAATATAAAATAATTATCCATTTTCTATTATTGATCCTTTATTTATCTTATTTTTTAAGTAAAAAACTAATATTTTATGATAGAGATAGAACTTGCAAGTTGAAAGCCTTAGTTGACAGTTGTCATGAATCCCCGTTTCACTCCGATGTCACAAATTAAGCACCAAAACTGCAGTATGTAGCTTCATTAGTTCTGTTCTTGGAGAACTTTCTTTTGGTTCATCTCATAGAACTTTTTAACTTATTTTATTGTCAACGTTGGCGATGTGGCATTTATTGAGAAGAAAAATAATGATCACTTTAGTTTTTTTTAGTTCACTATATCACTTCTTGTTAATTGGTCGTGCATGCATTTAATATATAAAAATTTTAAACTGATAAGGATCAGTTCACTTGATGATAAAAAATCCATCAAATTACTGCATTTAAAATCTAAACTAAATTGATTAAGTTACAACTTGGTCATAGCTTTATTTTATTCTTTAGCCTAAAAGAATTTTTCAATTAAATAACTTCAATAACAGATAGAAAGTATCGGTATAGCCGTATAGGTAATTACTTATAAGTTGATGAAAATAGAGAAAAATGATTGTCAGCAACTTAATGGCTGTTGTCATTAAATTAAGACGTAAGATAAATTATTATCATTTTAAAAACACAAATTTAAATAACTTCCTCATTTGGCCAATATATTGAATGAATTAAAAAAAATATACACACAAAGGACTTTGAAAAAGAAGAGAAACTTGTCTTATCGACGAAATTAGTCACCACTATTAATTTATTGAAATTCTGAATGCAGAAAATCTCCGGATTACCGAGACTGGTTATATCCCGTTCAGCAAATTATTTAAATGTGAAAAGAATACGAAGCTATTAAAAATCATATCTTTAGACGATTAGATGCTCTTGTGTGAATGATTATAATATAAAATATTCGTAGAATAATATTTGACAAAACTGAAAGTAAAACTATAGACATTTACTACAAAGTCGAAAACGTGTATTATAGTTTTAATAATATAGCCTAAAGGAGAACAAATAATTTAAAGGTGTAAAAGAAGCGAAGTTATTTAATGTTCTTCTTGTGTGAATGGTTGTCATAAATAATATTTTTGGAATTAATGAGATTTAATAAAGATAAAGCTAGGAATCTACTTTTACCTCAAATTCGAATAGTTATTAGTTTCAATATTAGAACGACAATTGGTCGAAAGTAAATTGCATAAAAAACATACAAGAGTAAATCGTATGAAATATATACCAAGGTTAATTGAATGGAAAATTTCAAAATTATAATTATTCATTTCAAATTATAAAAAAAATACATGTATTCATTACAAAATGAACATTGCATGGATGATACAAATGAAACTATATGTTTATACTTTAATTTAAATAATAGAAAAATAATATCTAATCACTTGTCAGAAATCGGTATAAATCACCCCCAATTCACCCAATTACCCTAGCATTTTACCCCAGCAATAGGCTCCTCCTTATTGGGGGATTTTTGAACGCGGAAGAATACTCTCCAAAATGCCACATGCAAAAAATAAGAAAGGTCAAAAATGCTAAAATAGCATACTATAACAGCTGACGGATACACTTTTCTGTGATAGTACCTAGGCAATAGGACAAAAACACATACCCTGGTATTTCACTGAAGCTATCTCTCTATCAATATCAAATTCGTATTTTAATCTATTTTTAGTTTAAGTATATTTATACGAACTAATTATTGGTTATATGAAGGATGGGGAAAGAAATGCATAAATTTAAAAGGTTACCTAAATAAACAGTCTCAGCAATCACTGGTAGATAACTATGTGAAATTAGTTTTATCATTCACGTTTAAGCTCTATGAACCATTAAATACACTTAAAAGTGCAGTTGTCCAACCGGTAAGAATGATACAGTTATTTGACATTACTCAATCTTGGTGCGCAATAGAAGTCAACCAGAGTACATATGGAGCATTTTGGGGCGTTTTGAGCATTTTGGGGCGTTTATAGCGTTTGGAGCATTATGAGCGCTAGTGGCATTTAACTTATAAATGCCCCAACGTCCGAGCCTTACTTATGAGAGTAACAGTAAAATAAATATTATTGGGAATTAAATGGTACGGGATTTAAACGGCATGGAATCCATTGACGGGCAATCAAATTGCGGGAACAAATACAATTTGATGCAAATCATGAAATTGATTAAATGGGAATTATTAAAGGTGCTCTATTTCATTCTTGTACATGTTTCGTGTGTGATAGCAATTAGTTGACAATCAAACACATGGGTATAATATAATCCTATTTCGTTTATTGTTTTTTCTCAGTATATATTCGTGCAGTAACAAAATGGTTCTTAAATTGCTACTGCAATGCATAGTATGGTTAATTGATATCTCAAGCTACGAGGAAAAGATAAAAAGTATATTCAGTAATTAGAATCATTTTCAAATCAGAAGAAAAATGAAAATTACAATGCGCTGTACAAACGTAACCATATTATTTTTTCTATTAATTTTGTTTGATAAATAAATGGATTCATAATAATCAAGTTGATCGATAATTTAAAATACTCGGTATTTATTATTAAAAAGGGATATTAGGATTTGATAATGAAGTAACATTGATTCCGTGAATATTAATAATTTGCGCAGCATAAAATTTAAACGATAAAAGAGCAATCATGTTTTTGATAATGAAACACCTGTTGGTAATAAAATAAAATAATTATACCATGTAATCTGAATTATACAGGAAATGAGCACATTAAAAATATACAGACAGATAAGTTTAAAATATTAATGTGAATAGAGTACAGAGCAATAATCAATGCAGATAATTCCTGTGAATAAAATGCGGTTGTGAAGAGTTACGTAGCGTCAGTCGTAATTTCACATCTAAACAAGAAACATCGAACACTGTTGTGAAAAAGGTAAACAAAAACTGGGAGGTGGTGAAGAGTTTGAAGTAATATACTTCACATAGATTTGTCACAAAGCTCTGAAATACCAGAGATGAAATACTATATCAAATATAAGTTCTTAAATTTTGGTCAGTCAGATTGATCACGAAATCACTGATTAAAGCCAACGTAATATCAAAAACTTCCTTTTGGTTCACTGATTTGAAGATTTAACATTTAAATTATTCTGGTTTTCTATTTTCTTGGAATCTCTAAGCTTCTTCAAAATAATACAGAAACCCATAAATTATGCACTGTAGATATTTGTGATGGAAATATTCTAAATATTGGCTGATAATGATTACAATTTCAGATTTCTGAAGATGTTCAAGGTAGCTGTTTGTTTTGCTCTGTTTTTTGCAGTCTTGACTGAAGGTAAGAAATATTTATTCTATTTATAAATAAGTCAAACTGATGATTTAATCATTCATGTACAACAATGATAATATATCCCAGAATATGGAAGATATATAATCTATGAATAATTCCATCTTTTCCAGTTTCTGGAATTTCTTACTCTGGTAAGCTGAGAAGCCATGGATAACCATGGACGTACATTTGGTGAACTAACATCTTTCAAATTATCAGACCAAAAAGTTTAAATTTTCCTAATTTCTTCCATCCATAACAGTTTTTCAACTTAGTTTAATTATTTAAATTAATAAAGTCACAATAAGAAATCGAATCACCAATAATTATTACCTGTGAAACAATATATGTCAAGAAACTTGTAATTTATTTCCGTCTGTTATTGATGAAATGTTAATAAATTAACTTTATTTAGGAGTAATTCATTTTCAGATCAAGATAACTGGAAACAATGTACCGGAATAATGCAATCACCAATTGATATCATCTCTCGAGATACAGCGAAAAGAAATCTGGAATCTTTCGACTTCTCCAACTTTGACACGACATCAGATGAAGTTCAGATAATCAATGGAGCATCTACAGGTGAAATATATAATAAACTCATGGCAATGTGTTACAATATGTTTAAATGTAGTAATTTAAGCATTGAATTCAGTTCACTGGCAGATTCGTTCTACAATTTCTGTAATTCAGATGTTAACTCTATTTCAATTTAAGATGATATAAATAATTTAGTGAGATCCTACTCCAGTGTTCTGAAATATTTTTCAGCTACGTCATTTATATTTGAGGGTTCCATGAGTGGTGTAAGAATTGTCCAGCAGATTTTCTTGAGAGCAGATTGGGTAAATGAGTGAGAAAGTGTGAGATGGTGTGAATGTGAGAGCTGAAAAAACATGCGATTGGTCCTGAATGTCGCTTAAAATGTATCACATAGAATGATACCCGACTACTTCTCTCTGTAACAAACAATGTTCAGTGAGAAAGAACATGTTTTGAAATAATTTGATAACAACTGAATAAAATTTACTGGAAAACACATAATACTATGGAGTTTTCTAAATTTACAGTACTTTTATATTGGGGTGCACCAACTCCAGTTCTGTCTGGTGCAGGACTTTCTGGAACTTACGAGCTATCTTTCTCCAATTTTCATTGGGGAAGTCCCAGCGACAATAAGGGTTCTGAACATCTAGTGGATGGACATCAGTAAGTATTTTGTACTTCAATAAAATAAAGATTGAACATTTCAGAATGAATCATTTAAAATCTGTATTTCATATCTCCATGAAGATCAGCGCTTGAATTGCAAATGTTTCTCTGGAACACAGCCTATGGAGACAAGGCCACAGCTAACGGTAAAAGGGACGGTTGGGCAGCCCTAAGTATATTGTACGATGTCGGACCAGCGAACGATGCTCTTGAACCTTTGATTGCACAACTTCCAAATATAGTAAATATTGGAAGTGAGTAAAAACCGAAATAGTTCTCTTATTCTTCACAGCATTCAATAGAATACCTAATTTCATATATATGAAAATGTTTATAAATATTCTTCCTTAGGTGCTTACACTGTCACTGACGAATCTATCCCTGCGTTGAGTTCACTCCTCCCATCTGACACATCCAAATTCTATCGCTACTATGGTAGTAAAACCACTTCATATTGCTTTGAATCCTACGTCTGGACAGTCTTTGCCAACAGACAAACAGTGTCAACCACTCAGGTTTGACTGCTCATAATTATAAAATGATAATAATATAAATCTTACCAATTATAATAATATATATCTTCAATTTTAAATTCAGCTTGATGAATTTCGCAAACTGAAAGACTCGATGGGCTCTTCCCTTTTTAACAACTTCAGGAACGTTCAGGACTCTCCCGCTATTACGGTAAGAATTCTCCTATGCCTGTTAAATATTTACAAATTTTATTTATATTTTTTAATAAAAATCAGTAAGAAATTATTGATATCTTTATTGAATAAATCTTTAACTGTTATTTTAACTACCAGGTAACCTACAGCGATGGGACTGAGAAGAAGAAAGTCTGTGGCTTCTGCATGTGGTTTAAAGTAGGCACCTGGTGTGCTTATGTCTGAACTTTGGAGGCAAATTTGGCACGGAATATATTTTGGTTATGTTTGCTAATTATTCACTTGAGTTTGTGTCATTATCTAGTATTTTAAGTTTTGATATCAAAATAAAATAAAATTTGATTATAAAAATATCAAAATTCTGATATTAAAATTTAAATTTAGACTATCATGATATAAAAAAATGATATAAAAAACAAATTTGGAATATAAGACTTTATGGAAATAATAATTTTAGTTAACTTAATAGTGAGTTTTGACTTCAGTTTTATAGAATGGGTATAAATGTTGTTCTATGTTTAATAGAGAGATGACCATAATTATATGAAGAACAAATATATATAATAATGGGATGAAAAATACATATTGGATTTACTAATAATTTAAAAATATATTTGATAATTGTGAATTGGTATGTAATAAATTGGTTTAAAATAAAATTTAACAAATACCTATATGAGTGATCTGTCTGGTTTCATTCATTTTATATTTCTTTATATATTAATATTTTATTCGTAAGTTGCACCTACTTCTGTTTGAGAAAATCATAGAAATGAAATAATTGAGAGTGAATGGAACCTTTTTTTTATTGAATTTTTATTTTCAATATTAATCCCTCATGACTAAACTTAAAATGGAAAATTCATTCGATTCGACCATTCATTTTTTTTCTGTGGTATTGACTAATTTGATTTTAGCAAATTCCTAGTAGCTAGACTTCCCTATTTCATTTAGGGACGTTAACTAGGAACCGATCCAAATACCCCCTTCCTAGTTCACGACCCTAAGTCTATTAGGGACATTATTAGTCGAAATTATTCTTTCCTCAATTTTTACTAATCATTTTAACAAACTTTTAGCATAGATACTAAAGTTCATCGACCTGATATGCAGCATCCAAACTTTATTTTGATGCACTAAAGAGTCTCGCTTTAGTGACAAATCCATAGGATAACTCGAAACACCTGGGTGCATTAGAATTTCTCTGAGTGCACCCCTACAAATTGAAAGTCACAGTCACAGAGTGATGATTTCAATTTACACAGAAATAAGATCGATCAAAGTTAAAATCAGGACGGTAATTCCGTTAAGCATATTGCTGATTGTTCTGGATTATGACTTCTTCGTCCATATTAGATACAGCTTCGTCCTCAATGATAATATCTTCCACAAAACGAAATGTCATTGCAGGAACCAGTTGACGAATTTTCTACTGGGTCAAAATTCTGTATCAAGAAGTGTATGTCTGACTTTCATTTTTAGGATTGGCATTGAATAGGCCATGTTTAGTAATTCGATTGATTGAATATTTTGAAATATTTAATAAGGATAAGGATATTTATTGAAAAGAAAAAGATTACATAAAAAAAGAATGGAAATTATTAAAATCTCAGATGATAGGACTTGTTTTTTTAATCCGATTCTAGTAATAAAAACATTATTTTCGGAAAGGAGTTCAGCAAAATTGATATTGTCTTCAGATCGAACTATCCTCTGGCGACCTGAAAGACCTGTTACAATAATTTAAACATGTGCCATCTTTTTTGTACTAAAACACATTTTTCCAAATAGTTAATATTTTTTAAATGCAACAGTTGTTTGAATACTTGTAAAACGTGGAAATAAATTTGTTTTATTAATGGGGCTGTCGTCTAATACAGATATATTTTATGATTGAAACTTACTTCATTGTCTGTTATCTGACCATTTGCGTAAATCCATCTTCACCACCCATCAATAGAATCGTTAAAATATTCACAAAAATGAGTAATAAATTATGGAAATTTAACTGTTGATGGAAAAGGGTACAACGAACATAATGATACTTGAAAAAAAAACTGTACCTGTAATAGTTGTTGGAATATACTAATTCAAAGTTGGGTTTCGTTTTTAGGGGGACACCCTGTATATGCTCTTACAACAATTGTTGTAAGAGGTGCACGTGTGAAAAGGTCGACTGCCAAAGACAACCCACTCTATGTTTTTGCTTTTTGCTTATAAGTTGCTCTTTTGGATTTTAAGGCAAAAACTCCTTTAGTCAAAAAAAGGCAATGATCCAACCATGCAGTGTTAAAACTCTGTGCAACTAGATTATGTGCACTCGATAGAGCGCATACCTTCGCCGCCGCTTTCACCGGTTCTCTCTCAAAATCTAATAAACTGGTAACTGGATAATAACAAATCGTCCCACGAAGTTCCATGCAATATGGTTCAATACTTTTTGAGTTATTGGGTTATAAATGTCCTTGACATTGACCTTTGACCTGATCGCTCCCAAAATTCCAACAGATGTTTCTTGAACGGTCTTGACCTTGATATTTGTTCTTTGACCTGTTCGCTCCCAAAATCTAACAAAATGGTTCCTATAAATTAACCAATCGTCCCACCAAGTTTTATGCAATATGGCTCAATACTTTTCGAGTTATGAATGACCATGACCTTGATCTTTGAGCGGGTCACTCCCAAAAGTCTACCAGCAGGTCACTGGACATGGACCAATCGTTTCACCAAATTTCAGGTAATTTGGTTGAACACTTTTTCAGTTTAGCAAATAACAAGATGATAAATAAATAAATAAACCACGGCTAAAATTTGACCTTCCTGCATTCTGCGAAGGTAATAATGCCCTTCATCCTCATCAAAATCCTCTTGGTCCTAAAAAAGCCAAAATCCATTCCTCACCACTTTCACTTGAAGTCGAAATTTCAAATTAAAAATATATTAAAAATAACAAGAAATACTATATGACATCAATATCGTTGTTGTTTTGGGACTTTTGGCGATAGTGAAGAAAATCAGATTGTGATTGGAAATCAAAATACCTCAACTGATAAAAAGCGTTCACACAACCTTTCCTTCTGCTTTTCTATCACGTGTAGTGAAAAATATATAGCTTGTGATTTGCCAACAAAAGGTTTAATTTGCTACAATGAAAATGACAGTTACATATTATTATATAAAATATTAATAAATGATTAATATCAATAACTAACAAACCTAACCTGTACAGTAGGGTGGAATTTACTCGGATGAAATATACCGGAGTAGAATATAATGGTCACCGGTACCGTGGACCAACAGTAGAGCCACGACAATTGGGCCAAAAGACAATTGGGCCCACGACAATTGGGCCCCTTGCAAATTATATTATTTGCCCATTTTTCAGAGTTTACTATAGTCTTGAACATAATTAAAATGAAGAATATTCCTAAAATGAAAAAATAGTCTCGTTATGAAAAACATATTTTTTTTAGTAGAACATATTCTTTTCATGAATAAATACTATTATTCTATTAAACTGCGATAATTTCCTGTTCTGAGATAGGTCATGTAAACAACAAATTTTCTAGTTACAGTATACCTCTATGAGTCTATATAGTGAACTCCTGTGAAGTGAATGAGTTAGGATTTAACCGATGGAAAATGAGAATGTAGATATTTTAGATGAAGAACAACAGAAAATAAGAATGTGGGTATTTATAGAAGGGTGTGGCCCAACAAGACATGCTGAAATTATTGGAACATACAAGTTAAATACAAGTGTTCAATATAGAAGAGTTTTATAAATTATTGTTACAAAATGTATTCCTATAATCTCATTTTATCCCTACAATTGTTCAATTTGTTCCTAGTTCAATGAAACGAAAATCTTTAAAATTTACCCATTTTTTAAAGTAAATATTACTGTGGCAACTTTGTCAGACGTACGATGTACACTACACATTGCATCTACAGGACATGGTTCAAGTTAATACGACTTATTTAAATACTTCAAAGATTTTCATTACACCGAAACATGAGATTAGCATCCAAATGTGATTTAAGGGGCTTGCTAATATATACCATATCAAGTATATAAATCGAATTAAAAAAATATAAACATATTTTTAGAGAATATATAGCATATTTGAAAGATAAAGTTGTAATAATATTGCCCTAGTAATAACAAATAAACATTTCTTTATTGTGTCTTCTGCCCAATTTTTTTCTTGGCTCAATTGTTTTGGGGCCCAATAATTATCGTGGGCCCAATTATCTGGGACCAATTGTCTGCGCTCAATTGTCGTGGGGCCCAATTGTCCTGGGCCCAATTGTCGACGGGCCTAATTGTGGGGGCCAAATTGTCCTGGGCTCAATTGTCGGTGCACCACCGGTACGGTTGTCTCAGTAGCTAGTCAGGTAACAGCAGCAAGGAAGTCAAAGTTAACAGCCGAACCCTGTTGAACCCTGTTGCAACCACAGTTAATTTTTCATAAAGTTTTATTTATCTTTGTGAATATTATAACGATTTTATTGATGGGTGTTGAAAATGGCTTTGCGCAAATGGTCAGAAAACGGACAATGAAGTAAGTTCAAACATAAAATATATCTTTATTAGACAACAACCTCATAAATAAAATAGATTCATTTGCAGGTCTTAAAAGCATTCAAATAACTATTCTTTCATAAAATATTGTCGATCAGGAGAAATGTGTTTTAATACAAAAGGGAAGACACAAGTTTAAATTTTAACAAAGGTCTTTCAAATCACAAAAGGACAGAACATACGATCTGAAGATAAAATTAATTTCGTTCAGCAACTGGAATAAATAAATATCCCGAAATCTTCAATCAATCGAATTACTAAACATGGCCTTCAATGCTACCTGTTAAAATGAAAGTTAAAAAAGTCATCTTCTTGAAACAGATTTTTGGCGCCGTAGAAAGTTCTTCAACTGGATATTGCAAAGACATGTTCGTTCTGTGAAAGATATTATACCATTAGAGACAAAGTTGTATTTTATATGAATGATGAAGTAATTAATCAGAACATTCGGCAATTTGCTCAACAGAATAACCGACCTGATTTTAACTTTAACCGACATTATCACTGTGGAAATTAAATTCATCACTCTGTGACTCTGACTTTCATTTTGCAGGGGGGACCTGAACGACCCTTGATAAAATTTCCACTTGTACCTTCCTTTTTGTACTGAAACACATTTCTCCATATTGTCAAATTTTTATAAAACTAATAGTTATTAGGGTGCTTTTTATATCTGAAAATGAATCTTTTGTTTTAATGGGATCGTTGTCTAATAAAGATATATTTTATGTTTGAACATATTTCACAGTCGGTTTTCTTACCATTTGAGCAAAGCCATTTTCACCACCCATTAATAAAATCGTTATAACATTCAAAACATGGTTGAATCTTTATGAAGATTCAACTGTAGATGGAAAGAGATTCAACAATCGAAATAACACCTGAAGGAAAATTGTATCTTTAATAGTAGTTGAAATATACTAATTTAAAGTTGGGTTCCGTTTTTTAGGTCACCCTGTGGGCCTGTATATGTAGTAGTATTCATATTATTTGATGAATAAATAATTGAACATTAGTAACTAATATTTAATGGTGAAAATAAGAAACAACTTTAATTGGTGTTATAATTTTATTAAAACAACTTTCATTAAATTGAATGATGTACATAATTAAAAACATTTTGGATTAATAAAATAATATTCCATTGATTCACTGAATATCAATAATTAATTTGCATGATATAGAATTTACCTGATAAAAGAGCATATTAATTTTGATAATAAAACACCTGTTGATAACAGACTGAAATAATGATCCATGTTATCCGAATTATACCATAACTGACCACAATAATAGATACAGACAGATAAGTTGGGATATTAATGTAAATAGAGCAATTAAACCTAAATTAAAGTACAGAACAAAAGTCAATTATGATAATTCTTGTTTATAAAATAATGCTGCGAGAAGTTATCGCGTCAGTTGTAGTTTCAAATTGTTGTCAGAAACATCGAAAACTGTGGTGAAAAGGGTAAGCAAAAACTGAGAGGTAGTGGATATTTTGAAATAAAATACTTTACATATAGTTGTCACATAGCTCTGAAATATCAAAGATGAAGTATATTAATTATAAACAAAAAGAGAGTTTTAATTATATGTGCTACCTTGAAAGAATTTTGTCAATCAAAGTTAATTGTAAAATCGATGATTAACGCCAACGTGATTTTCAAAACTTTTCACTGTTTTAAATTATTCTGATTAGAAAAATCGGATCTCCTTTAGATAAGGCGGTGACCGGACAACTCACCGCCGGACAATTCGCCGTGGACAACTCGCCGTGAGGACAACTCGCCGCCAAAATAACTCGCCGTGTGATTTATGTTATTGCCTACATATACTAATTTTATATATAAAAATATTGTAAATATAAAATCGTGTTGAAAATTATTTATAAAATTTTCTTAACCCTATTAGAGAATAAATAAACTTATAATCTAAAGCATTATAAATATAGTGTGTGCTGTAAATTAAATATGAAGTTTTCTGTTTGAAAGTATTTAGCTAAAAATAATATGATGTTGGAAAGAAAACAAGTTCATGTATCTACTTGACACGTTTAATGAGCTGTAAGAATTACATCTGTTTAAAACTAGTACATCAGTGCAAATAAATTTTCTATAACTACGAGGTCTTAGATTTTAGTGTTGGTAGGGTAATAGGGCACTAGGACTTTTCCCCGCCGGATCATTCCCCGCTGGACTTTTCCCCGTCAGGACTATTCCCCGCCAGACTTTTCCCCGCCTAGACTATTCCCCGGTGGACATTTCCCCGCCGAATAATATAATAGTATTTTGGGCTATTAAATTATAATTTCGATAAAACAAACCATTTATCAATAGAAGACACATTTTATTAACAGACTTACACAATAATACAGTCTTATTTTTAGCTTTGATTTCCGCATGTGTCGATATTGGTTGTTTATATTTTAGGACTGTACCTTCATAAATTTGCATAGAATTGAGATAATGATACAAAGTTCAAAACATTATGGCAATTCTAATGGATTGCAAAATGTAGCAAAAGTCTAAGAAGCTACGATTAATTCAGTTTATTTCTACTCTAAAGTTATACATATCGCGAATATATTATTTTCTTTGCCAGAAAAGATAAAAAGGTTATCTATTTAATTACTTCTAGTTCAAATATATATTTTTCCAGAAGTATATATTTAATTGTAGTTTATTAATTTGACAACCAATATAATAGACTACAGAATTAATAATCCTACTACTAGTATTTTTTTATTACACTTAATATTGGATTCTTTTTATAGTGTCTTTTTTCCTATTATGCTTATTTAATATTTATTCCTTAAAGAACTTACAATGGATTAACCATTTTTATGAAAATACATAAGTTAGAGTGTAGAAATCCATAAATCAAGACTTTTCAAGTAGTCAGATTTGAGGACGATTTAGATATAAAGTTGTACATTTTTTCGAAAAGTCTCCAATGAAAACCAATTATCGAAAGAGTAACTACAAAACGGGTTCGGTTCAAGGAGTTGGTAAGGGACCAATTTCCATGCAACAACGTTTAAAAAAAAATGGCTAGTTGCGACGGCAGACTTTGATTTACAATTTCACAGCAATAGATTTATTGGTCAAAACGATTTTTTTTTCATAAAAACTAATTAAAAATCTTTATATTAAATTGTCTTCCAAGGTTTAAATTAAAAAGAATAGGCGGGGAATAGTCCGTTTCCCGATAATAGGGTACATTTACTATCACCTCTTCATTTTCTTCATCTAGCTACCGGGTGCTTGTGTCTCTTTTCGTCACATTCCTTGGTATATATGTAACTGCATTCAAAGAGAAGTTTTTCTGAATCCATGAGCATTGTCACCGACTGGTGGTTGATGCCTTTGTTCAAGGAACTACTCTCCTTTCTGACTGCTTCTTCTTGACTAGTAATTAATCTCCTTTTGACGTCATCCCCCTAGGTTTCGAAGCAGACGTTAAATCCTCTACTGAATTTCAGCTAATAGCTCAAAATATTTTCTAGGCCTGAAATATTTTCACAGAGAAAATATGACAAAATATGAAATTATGAAATTTGTCAACTACTTTTTTTCTTCAGTCTTGAGCTCATAGAAATAAATACTTGTTTAAATTTATAATACTTTTAAATAAAAATAAATGATGTATGCGCTAGCAAAATATAAATACGCGGCGAGTTGTCCTGGCGACGAGTTGTCCTAGCGGCGAATTGTCCTTTATGAAGTGCCATTGATAGAGTGTCTGTGTAATGTATTCTGTGACGGACAGACCGACTGACGGACATTATCACCATGCAACTTTTTCATTGCTGAGTTATATTTTAGCTGAGTTATATTTTAGCCCCCAACTATACCTCCCCCACCTTCACTTCCCCTGCCGTCAATTCTCCAACTTTTACTTAATTCCCCTTCCTTCATTCACAAACCACTCACCACTATAGTAAGTAACACACACAAACACACACGCTATCGTATTAGCTAATATATAGATTTTTCCATCCACTCACTACTATAGTAAGTAACACACACAAACACACACGCTATCGTATTAGCTAATAAATAGATTTTTCCATTTCTTCATCTCATTACCTCTAGTTATATCAAGTTATATAGAAAATAGCTTCAAGAATGTTAGCTCTTTCAGTGAGTGAAAGTAATACATAAATAACTCATTCCATAACAATATTAGTAGTGAATTGTCAATAGTTTCTGTAGTATAATACATACCGAATTTACTTATATCCTATTATTGTAAACGTAACTGACGGACTCTATCATATTAATATATAAATTTTGAGTGATGATGTTTACAATTTCAGATTTCTGAAGATGTTCAAGGGGGCTGCTTGTGTTATTCTAATTGCTGCAGTTTTGTCTGAAGGTGAAGAATATTTAGAAATTAATCTATCCTATAATATAATAACTTTATGCAACAATAATAATATACTCTAGTATTTGGAAGATATATAATCTGAGATTAATTCCATTTTTTCAGTATCGGCATGGACGTACTCTGGTAAGCTGAGAAGCCATGGAGCATTGGTGAACTAAGATCTGTTAAATTATAAGCCACTAAAATTTACAAATTGTAATTTTCTTAATTTTTTTCATGCAATTTAGTATTTGAACATGGAGAAAATAATTATTGCCTGTGAATAAATAAGTTGATTGCGTAAACTTGACTTGATAAACGAGTAATTCAATTACAGATCAAAATGCGTGGGATGAAAGTTGTTTTGGAGAAACGCAATCACCCATTGATATCATCTCTGGAGATACAGTGAAGAGAAATCTGGAATCTTTCGACTTCACCAACTACGACACGAAATCATCTTTTGTTGCATTGACCAATCAATTTTATACAGGTGAAAATATATAGTCATATGTGATCATTTTCGGAATGATATTTACTTGTGGTAATTTATACATTGTGTTAAGTTCTTAATATCACAATTGGCATGATTCAGATCTTACTCTTTTTCATATAAGATGATATATATAATTTAGTCACATCCTTCTACAGTGTTGTAAAACATTGTTCAGTTTCATCATTCATTGTTGAGGGTTACGGCTCTAGGTAATTTTCTCAAGGAGAATTCTATCACAGAAAATTCCTCCGCTGGGAAATTCTATCAAGGAATACTCCTTTGCTTGAAATTCCTCCGCCTAATACTGGATTTCATTTACATAAAATATAACATTAAAAATGTGTTTTTTGATGGTAACTGGACAATATTTTATTAGGTAAAAAGTTCAGAAATTATGAGAATAGAGTATGTTAGGTGAAGGCCTAAGGGATGAGTTACGGCGAATGTATGAAATTAGAGACTTTAAAATAGTAACATTAAATATAAATTAATTTAATTTATATTAAAGTTTAAATAGGTTAATTGAACAATAAAGTTAAATAATATAATTAAATAAATGCACAGTGGACCACAATTTGTGTCCTGTTTAATCTATATTTCAATAAAATTAAATCAACAACATGTATAATTGTATATGTTGAACTCAAATTAATTATTATATTATTTATTCACATTAATTATAATATTTTGTATCTATTACCATTGCCCAAATTTTTAAAAGTCATAATAATAGTACCATGGAAAATAGTTGAATTTTTCATAGTGGAATTTGGAATTTCCATGGTGAAATCTTCCTGGTGGAACTTTCCGTGTGGGAACCTTCAAAGGGGGAATTTTCAGCCCTAGGATTGCTACATGGGTGTGGCAGCGCTCACACCAAAAGCGGGATGGCAAGATAGATTGCAAGATTGAACTAGGTAACATGGTAATACTATCTAGTGCGCACACTGAAAGAGAGTCCGAAGAGAGAGAGAAAGATTGAAAGATAGACAAAGATAGATATCGTATCTCAGATGATTCTCGCCAATCTTTCTTCAAGTTGAGTGCTTCAACTATCAATTTCATGTCAGATTTCACACGTGTACTCGTGTAGGTGTCACATCAGACACGCTCTGCTATGGATGTGGAACTCCTAATATGCAGTGTTGCAAGATACTCGACACTCTCTCTTGGTGTGCACAGGTACTATTTTGATATCATTCTTTTGGTGTGCGCGCGGGCCTGAGGTAGGATTTGTCGGGCAGATTAACCAAATATCACACTGTGTATGAGGAAATGAGAGAGGTGGTGAGTAGATGTGAGAGGTGAAACATCCATGCAAATAGTTCTAGCTGTCGTTTAAAATCAAATACATAAGAAGATACTGGGATAGTTAATCCTAGTAACCTAACCCTTAAAAGATTGTTCAGTAACCTAGCGACTGGCGCGGACGCGCCAGTCCGCACTAAGACTGTCATTAAATCTTAACAAATTGACTTTTCGTTATTTTGTCTTTATAAAAACCTTCATTAGATATTTACACATCCATTGGTAAACACCAAAGAATAATTACCTATTTATATAAAATTAACAAGCAGAGATAAGAAACAAACATTTCTTATGTGTTTTAACTATATGTGCAAAAGCCTTTTTCCCCACCCATCAATAAAATTCTGATAACACTCACAAAAATGGATAAAACTTGAAAATTTAACTGTGAACAATAAAAAATATACCAGAGCAAACACGTAGCTGCCTTTAAAAGTTTTCGAAATATTTTAACTTAAAGTTCAACAATAAAAAATATACCAGAACAAACACGCAGCTACCTTTAATAGTTTTCGAAATATTTTAACTTAAAGTTGTGTTCCGGCATTTTTGAGAAACCCTGTATATTTGAATAAATTCTAATAATATGAGTATCATGACATTTATCACCTTCTTTTTTGTATAAACGTATGTAGTTATGTTGAAAAACAAAAGTTGTGGAAAGACAGCTTCCATATCGGTTTAAAAATAAAATTATTAATCTATTTTCATGAGAACTAGTCCGTATGAACCACTCCCTAGGTTACAAGAGTTAAATGCTGAACAGAAAAAGTAACAATGGGAAAGAGGCGTGTTGGATTCATATAATTATTGATCAGTAAAAACTACATGATACAAAAATAGTACAAATGGGTTTTCTCTACTTACAGCACTTTTAGTTTGGGGTAATCCAACTCCACTTTTGTCTGGTGCAGGCCTCCCGGGAACTTACAAGCTACTTTTCTCCAAATTTCATTGGGGTTCTGAACATGAAGTGGATGGACAGCAGTAAGTATTGTGTACTAAATTCAAATACAGATTGAACATTCAAGAATAGAATGTTTAAAATCTATTTCTTCGTATCTTCATGAAGATCTGCGCTTGAATTACAATTGCATCACTGGAACACAGCCTATGAAAATTCTAACATAGCTTCCACTAAATCAGACGGATTAGCAGTCCTAAGCATATTGTACGATGTTGGACCAGCAAACGATGCTCTTGCTTCTTTGATTACACAACTTCCAAACATATTTGAGGGTGGAGGTGAGTAAATTTCGTAGCATTTCTCTCACTGTTCACACCATTCAATGGAATATCTGATTTCATATACATATATTGATCATTTTTGTATGTAAAGGTTATCTTGTCGTTGACGGATCTATTCCTGAGTTGAGTTCATTTCTCCCATCTGACACATCCAAATTCTATCGCTACTATGGTAGTGTGACCTCTCCAATTTGCCGGGAATCCGTTATTTGGACAGTCTTCGCTGACAGACAAACAGTTTCAAATGCTCAGGTTAAATGGCTATTCCACGTTCAAAATTCAAAACTAAGAAAATTATTCGAGGTATAATATATATATCTCTTTGAATTTTAACTTCAGCTTGATGAATTTCGCAAATTGAAAGACGGTACTGGCTCTCCCATTCTCTTCAACTTCAGAGACGTTCAGGACTCTTCTGCTACTGTGGTAAGAATTCTTTTACATCTTATAAATCTTTTCAAATTCAATTTATATTTCGAATAATAATAAATTGGTAAGAAATTATTGATATCTTTATTTTATATATCTTTAACTGTTACATAAAACTACCAGGTAACCTACAGCGAAGGTACAGAGAAGAAGAAAGTCTGTGGCTTCTTCACTTGGATTACACATGGCTCCTGGTGTGCTTATGTCTAAACATAGGAGATTGTTGCAAGTAATATATTTTAATTGTGTTTGAACATTTTGAATGATGTTATTGATTTAATTTTAATCTAAAAATTGGTTAAATGATATAATCATAAAGATGTATTACGGTTATGTAAGCTCAAAGGATTGGTAATTTCTTTAACAATAGCAAAAATTATTTATCAAAAAATATATTATTCATTATATACCTACTGTGTTTTATTGTAACCAACTAATAAACAAGTAATTTAGTATAACAAATAATGTAGCGCTACCTCAGAATGTGTAGCTAGTGTACAGAATGAATCATGATATAGATTATAGTGCACAGTCCATAAATTATGGACATATTTAAAGTCCTCTATAGTATCAGCTGTACTCAATGATAGGTAGCTAGTAGAAGATATTTCTTTCATTTGATTGATATTGGTATTCAATATCTATTTTGGAATGATAATACAGTGATTTAAAACAAATATTTATACAAAACAGAAATATTTTGGTAAAATACGTTCCAAACAAAATTATATAATAATATTTTTACATGCAAAATAGATTGAAATAATAGAACGTATATTAAATATAATCGATAAATTCAACATTTCTTGAAATAAATAGCGAAAGAAGTAATTTTGGACAGATATAAAAAGAATGGTAAATATTTAATTGGGTAACCTTTGGAACTGCTGTCAAACTATTTCAGTTCTTGATCAGGTCCTGGTAATATTTTACCAGCATTTTATCCCACTCTTCCATATTGATGGGTGGTGGCAGTAGTCTGTAATTCCATGGCAATCGTCTGTAATTGGTACAGGCTGGAGGGTCATCTTAATTGTTTGATATGTTTCTTCAAAATTCACCACAATTTCTTAAAGAGATTCAAGTTTTGTGATTGACTGGGCTATTTTAAAACATGAATAATTCCCATATCTTCGAACTATTTCTGAATTGCTCTCGCTGTATGTTTTGTATCAATATCCTGCAGGAACCACCAATCATTAGAGAATCCTATTTTCTCTATAGACTGCCTATCTTTGCCAATCTCCAGAATTCGACCAAGTCGGATAGCAGTCGTTTTTTCATTTCAAATACATACGGATAATACCCTGCCTTAATATAATGCAATTGTATGGTATATAGGAGGGTTAATAATAGAAAAATGTTTATGATCGGCTTCTAGATAAGTAGAATATCAAAACTAATTACAAGGATATGTCAGCTTACATTCACTAGTATAGTGTAATAAATTACAACCAGGGTATGTCAGAAACATTTCAGCAGGATAGCTGAATACATTAAAACGGGATATGTCCGGAGATATCTTCCAGGATATGTTGAGAAAAACAGAAATAAGCAGGATATTTTTGGATATATTCACCAAGATAGTAATTAAAAGAAATAAGCAGGGTATGTCCAAGATTTATTCGCTAGGATAGTAATTAAAAGAAATAAGCAGTGTATGTCCAAGATTTATTCGCTAGGATAGTAATTAAAAGAAATAAGCAGTGTATGTCCAGTTATACTGGGTGGCTCAATAAAAAGGAAAACCCATTTTCAAATTGGTTTGTTTTACAAACTATCGAAGCATCAATTGTGATAATTTGATAAAAGTTACGATAAAAATTAAACATCCTGCAGCGAATTAAAAAAAATGGAAATGAAAAGGGCTTGCGCGAGGACGAAATATTCGAGAAAAAAATTCTTAATAAGTATAATTCATTTTAAATGGATGTAAAAATATTAAATTCTACTGTTTTTTTGATACAAAAAAGAGAACATAAAAAAGAATAATTACCATTTGAAAGTTGGTTTTTGAGATAAAATTAATATCCTCATGCAATCATTCCGCCGTTAATTTGTATCTCCTAATCGAAACCCTTAAAATGCAGTTTTCAAAAGAACAAAAAAATTTTGCGGTGACAAGTTATTTAAGCACTGATAGCTTTAAACAGATTCGACCTCATTTTGAACAACGCTTTCTGGAAAGATTTCCACCAACTATAAAACCATATTGACAAATGTTAATAAGCTCAAAACTGAGGAAACCACTTAAAATTTGAACAAAAAGCGATTAGCTCGCAGGTGAAAAGAATGAACACATTAATATCGTTCATGAACAAGCTTCTTGAGAATCCAAAAATATCAATCGGAAGGAATGGATTAGACATCACTAAACACTCATTTCATTGAATTGATCTGAACACGATTTTAGATATCTTCCTTTTTTAGATATCTCGGAGTCTCAGAACTGATTTACCGCACCGTCTAAATTTTTCCAACTCGTTTCTGCCAAGAAATGCACGTTTTGTAGAAGATATCGAGATTGGTGATGAAGATGTGATTTATATGAATGAAAGAGTCAATAAAAAAAACTTTAATTGAATAAAAAAAATGTAGGATTTAGTATATACTACTACCATTTGGAAATAAATTATACCAATTATGAACTTTTTTGTGTTTTTGTCCTCGTGCAAGCCCTTTTTATTTCCATTTTTTTAATTCGCTGCAGGATGTTTAATTTTAGTCGTAACTTCAAACAAATTTTCAAAATAGATGCAGAAAAAGTAAACGAATAAAACTGTGATTTTAGAATTTTTTTAGCTTTGATAATTTGTAAAATAAACTAATTTGAAAATGAGTTTGATTTTTTTTTGCGCCACTCTGTATTGGCTAGGATAGTTAGTAAAAGAAATGAACAGGGTATGTTCGGATATATTAGGATTGTAAATTAAAGAAATAAGCAGGGTATACATATATTTAGATATATGTATCAGGATAGCTGAATAAATACAAACAAGATATCACCAGAGTATTTTGAGAAAATATCAGCAGGGTATGTATTTTTTAATATTAAAAAGGGATTTTAAAAATTGGTCCTTAAATCTGTGAGAATAGTGCATGTGAATTACCAGGATATTTCTTAATTAGAAAGAACCAATATAGCTGTAAAAGACCATATCCTGTTTGATCTCAGTACTATATTGGCAATCTGAAGAACTTCAAACTTGTGCTAAGGTTCAACTACTTTAAATTGTTTTAAAACAGGACCTAATATGTTCTGTTTTTAGAATATCCTGATCAAATTTTGTCTTTTCTGTGCTGCGGCTAGACTGCAGCACAGGTTCAAATATGGTCCTATCCCAATTTCGTTAATAACATTAAACAATTTTACTCTGATTAAATAATTTTATTTACTATTTTTTTGAGATTATTTTAAAACGAACAGAATTCAAATTAAATCAGCATCGAGCAGTTATTTAAATTTAGAATGTGGAACAACTACTACGATTAAACGCATTGAAGAAGAAATACCATAATGGATTTTGAAGAATTAGTCGCAGAGGAAAGTGACTTATAATGAAAAACACCAGCTTATTATATTTATGCAGAGAAGCTATTTCACGAATAGAGTCACCTACTAGGCCTAGGGAACAAACGGTATTCTATTTCATAATCAACCAATGTTACCATACACAATGATAATGCTGTTATATCACTTATGAATAGAAATCCAGCTGATATTAATTAAAATAGCATTTTTTGTGAATATGCTAAATAGTATTAGACTGATCTATTAGTTTCAAAATACACCTATGGCAATACTTCCCACAGAGTCATCGACTCATCCCCCTACATACATAGCAAGTCCGATTGTCTGTGCCCGGGTAAAAAAGACAATGATCCGCTTTTAACGTCGTCGCATTTACTATAATAAAATTCTATTACTATTTACTTTAAATTGTTTGACCTCAGTCCGGTTTTTCTTCTTCAAGTAGGCGCTTTGTACGGATTTCTTTAGAACCGTTATTATGTAGGACGATTTGAGATAAGTGATTCGGTGTTAGTCTTGTTTATCTGAGGAAGCGTTCCCATCCGCCCAGTGTTTATGGCTACCTAATCAAATAATTTAATAAATAACTTTTAAATAAAATATAAAAGTTGGGAAATATTTTGAACACAGATATCACAGATGGTAATGAGTAATGACACATTACTGTATAGTCTGATATGAATAGTTTAGATAGATTAGAGAAGGGTGTACCCAGGGAATTGGAACTCTTTTTGTTCCAGAAATTTAGACCTGCGAATAGCGCAAAATCTTAGATTTCATTTAAATATGCAAATATTTACAACGCTATATAAGGACATTACTTACCATATACAGGGACTTTCTTAGGTTAAATTTTTATGTTAAGAGTTCACTTAGTTTTGGAAGTATTAAAATAATAGATTTATAATCTGTTAATAACAATTGGTATATTATTTTGTAAAAATTAAAACTGTTACTGTATTAGCGAACACTTCTAGGTAAACTGCTTTTAAATATTCAAGTTAAATTAATGATAGGGTAACAGCATAATGAGAAACCATTAAAATAGTATTGCTATAAAAATTACTTGTATAAAGAGGGAACACTAGCTCTATCCTTTTATTATACATTGGTAAGATTAAATAAATGAAGCAACTGATGTTGCCGAAACAACAATGTTCAAAGATTTTCTTTGGACAAAAATCAGAATCAACAAAATCAATTTTATTTGGCAATATAAATGAATTTTTTTATGGGGATAATAAATTAATTAAATTATTGGGACCCCACAAGGGTTTTGGCCATATTTGTTAAGGACTGACTCTAAGTTACTTCCCCAAGTTACTGACCATTTGGGCATAAACACCAATCCTCATATACTCTTACTTTTCCACCGGAATCTATCTAATTAGCCGGTTATAGCTTAGGATGCTCTAACCACATGCAATGTTTAATAGTTTGAGTATATGTACCTGACTGTCATAAGTTCGATCTCCTAAAAGTTATTGAGCACTAATTGCCTCTTAATTACACAGGCAGAGAAATAAGTTCATTCATTATTATTGCAAGAATTTCTAAGCCTTCATTTATAATTCTTTCTATAATAATTTATAATTTCTTTCTTCCAATTTGGCTGACTAAAATGTTATTAAGCTAGGTCCAAAATGCCACGTATGGCATAATGGCAGTTGTCTGCATGGCAGTTGTCCGTATACCAGTGCACACAATTAGTATGTACAACACCTTGAAAACCGTAAAACGCACACCAAAGATAGGAACATTACTCATCTTTGATTGTTATTTTTTATTTTAAATGGATCATTGTTAGTTTATGTTTATCAATGAATATTCATATATTAAATGAAGGTTTCTATGGAAAAATTAAATCGAAAAGTAGATACATTTAAGATTCTTTATGAGTTTTTAGTGAGAGTTGCTGCTAGATTAGTGGGTGAACTTCCGAGGGCTATTACTAGCGTTAATGCCTAATTTTTCATTGATCTTCACCATTATTTTGTAGCAAAATATGTGCATATTTTATGCATAGAACTCATAAAATTATTCTATTTTGATTCTATCAATAATATTTCTGTCGATAACTTGATATTAAGATGAAAATAATAAAAATCCGGTAAATTCCTAGTTCACGTCCCTATTTCATTTAGGGACGTGAACTAGGAAGAAGGTATTTTTAAATTAATAATTTTCTTTTTAAAATAGCCATTTAAAAACAAATACAAGAGTATGAATATTTCAGTTAGTTTTCCAAACGATATTCTCATATTTGCTGATTTTCAATTTCAAATATTCCGTTTTGGTTATATTTGTATATGTAGTAAAGATGCTAGATTTTATGTCAATTAACTTTTTTAGAGCAACTTATTTTAATTAGATGAAAGGTAATTAATTTTTTTTTAATTTCCCTTTCCTAGTTCACGTCCCTAAGTCAATTAGGGTCGTGAACTAGGAAACTGGGTATTAGGATCGGCTCCCCGTTCACGTCCCTAAATGAAATAGGGACGTGAATTACGAATTTACTAAAATCCAGTTAGTCAATACTACAGAAAAAAAACTGATTGGTTCGAATCGAATGAATTTTCGAATACAAGTTTAGTCATAAGGGATTAATATTGAAAATAAAAATTCAATAAACAAAAGGTTCTATTCACTCTCAATTATTTCATTTTTATGATTTTCTCAAACAGAAGTAGGTGCAACTTTCGAATAAAATATTAATATATAAAGAAATATAAAACTATTGAAACCAGAAAGATCACTCATATAGGTATTTGTTAAATAAATTTTCGAATAGCATTTAGTTTAAATGAATTTATTACATACCAATTCATAATTATCAAATATATTTTTAAATTATTAGTAAATCCAATATGTATTTTTCATTCCATTATTATATATTTTTTGTTCTTAATATAATTATGGTCATCTCTCTATTAAACATTGAACAACATACCTTATACCCATTCTATAAAACTGAAGTTAGAACTCACTATTAAGTTAACTAAAATTATTGTTTCCATATAGTCTTATATACCAAATGCTGCTTTTTATATCATTTAATTTAATACCAATTTGAATATTTGTAAGTAGGTTTTTATCTTTTTTCAGCACCAATAATTTCATTTGACTTTTGTTTTACCTTTTACCTTTTATTTTACTTTAATTTACAACTTGTGATGATTTTGATGATGAATCAATTTCTATTGTATAAAATGATAGACTAAATTTAAATTTTAATATCAGAATTTTGATATTTTTCATAATCAAATTTCATTTTATTTTGATATCAAAACTTAAAATACTAGATAATAACACAAAATCAAGTGAATAATTATCAAACATAACCAAAATATATTCCGTGCCAAATTTGCCTCCAAAGTTCAGACATAAGCACACCAGGTGCCTACTTTAAACCACATGCAGAAGCCACAGACTTTCTTCTTCTCTGTCCCATCGCTGTAGGTTACCTGGTAGTTAAAATAACAGTTAAAGATTTATTCAATAGAGATATTAATAATTTCTTACTGATTTTTATTAAAAAATATAAATAGAATTTGGAAATATTTAACAGGTATAGAAGAATTCTTACCGCAATAGCAGGAGAGTCCTGAACGTTCCTGAAGTTGTTTAAAAGGGGAGAGCCCATCGAGTCTTTCAGTTTGCGAAATTCATCAAGCTGAATATAAAATTTAAGATATATATTATTATAATTAATAAAATATGTAGAATTATATTTAATAAGATATATATTATTATAATTAATAAGATATATATTATTATCATTTTATAATTATGAGCAGTCAAACCTGAGCGGTTGACACTGTTTGTCTATTGGCAAAGACTGTCCAGACGTAGGATTCAAAGCAATATGGAGTGGTTTTACTACCATAGTAGCGATAGAATTTGGATGTGTCAGATGGGAGGAGTGAACTCAGCGCAGGGAAAGATTCGTCAGTGACAGTGTGAGCACCTCAGGAAGAATATTTATAAACATTTTCATATATATGAAATTAGGTATTCTATTGAATGCTGTGAAGAATAAGAGAACTATTACGGTTTTTACTCACTTCCAACATTTACTATATTTGGAAGTTGTGCAATCAAAGGTTCAAGAGCATCGTTCGCTGGTCCGACATCGTACAATATACTTAGGGCTGCCCAACCGTCTCTTTTACCGTTAGCTGTGGCCTTGTCTCCATAGGCTGTGTTCCAGAGAAACATTTGCAATTCAAGCGCTGATCTTCATGGAGATATGAAATACAGATTTTAAATGATTCATTCTGAAATGTTCAATCTTTATTTTTTTGAAGTACCAAATACTTACTGATGTCCATCCACTAGATGTTCAGAACCCTTATTGTCGCTGGGACTTCCCCAATGAAAATTGGAGAAAAATAGCTCGTAAGTTCCTGAAAGTCCCGCACCAGACAAAACTGGAGTTGGTGCACCCCAATATAAAAGTACTGTAAATTTAGAAAACTCCATAGTATTATGTGTTTTCCAGTAAATTTTATCCAGTCGTTATCAAATTATTTCAAAACATCTTCTTTCTCACTGAACATTTTTTGTTACAGAGAGAAGTAGTCGGGTATCATTCTATGTAATAATTTTTAAACGACATTCAGGACTAATTGTATTGTTTTTTCACCTCTCACATTCACACCATCTCACACTTTGTTTTTTCTCAAACTTTCTCACTCATTTACCCAATCTGCTCTCAAGAAAATCTGCTGGACAATTCTTACACCATTCATGGAACCCTCAAATATAAATGACGTAGCTAAACAATATTTCAGAACACTGGAGTAGGATCTTGCTACATTATTTATATCATCTTAAATTGAAATAGAGTTAACATCTGAATTACAGAAATTGTAGAACGAATCTGCCAGTGAACTGAATTCAATGCTTAAATTCCTACATGTAAACAAATTGTAACATATTGCCATGAGTTTATATATTTCACCTGTAGATGCTCCATGGATTATCTTAACTTCATCTGATGTCGTGTCAAAGTTGGAGAAGTCGAAAGATTCCAGATTTCTTTTCGCTGTGTCTCGAGAGATGATATCAATTGGTGATTGCATTATTCCGGTACATTGGTTCCAGTTATCTTGATCTGAAAATAAATTACTCCTAAATAAAGTTAATTTATTAACATTTCATCAATAACAGACGGAAATAAATTACAAGTTTCTTAACATATATTGGTTTCACAGGTAATAATTATTGGTGATTCGATTTCTTATTGTGACTTTATTAATTTAAATAATTAAACTAAGTTGAAAAACTGTAATGGATGGAAGAAATTAGGAAAATTTAAACTAATATTTCTTTGTCTGATAATTTGAAAGATGTTAGTTCACCAAATGTACGTCCATGGTTATCCATGGCTTCTCAGCTCACCAGAGTAAGAAATTCCAGAAACTGGAAGAGATGGAATTATTCATAGATTATATATCTTCCATATTCTGGGATATATTATCATTGTTGTACATGAATGATTAAATCATCAGTTAGACTTATTTATAAATACAATAAATATTTCTCACCTTCAGTCAAGACTGCAAAAATTAGAGCAGAACAAACAGCTACCTTGAACATCTTCAGAAATCTGAAATTGCATACATTATCACCAAATATTTAGAAAATTTAAACTTAGGTATATCTACGTATTTCAATCTCAAATATCTACAGTGCTTGAATTTATGGGTTTCTGTATTATTTTGAAGAAGCTCAGAGATTCCAAGGATATAGAAAACCAGAATAGTTTAAATGTTAAATCTTCAAATCAGTGAACCAAAAGGAAGTTTTGGATATTACAATGGCTTTAATCAGTGATTTCGTGATCAATCTGACTGACCAAATTTAAGAACTTATATTTAATATAGTATTTCATCTCTGGTATTTCAGAGCTTTGTGACAAATCTATGTGAAGTATATTATTTCAAACTCTTCACCACCTCCCAGTTTTTTGTTTACCTTTTTCACCACAGTGTTCGATGTTTCTTGTTTAGATGTGAAATTACGACTGACGCTATGTAACTCTTCACAACCGCATTTTATTCACAGGAATTATCTTAATTGATTATTGCTCTGTACTTTATTCACATTAATATTTTAAACTTATCTGTATGTAAATTTTTATAGTGCTCATTTCCGGTATAATTCAGATTACAGGGTATAATTATTTTATTTTATTACCAACAGGTGTTTCATTATCAAAAAACATGATTGCTCTTTTATATCTAAAATTTTAAATATTCAAATTATTAATATTCAGGAAATCTATCAATGCGAAATTATAATCAAATCTTATTACAGGAAAAGTTCATACAACGGACAGTATACTTGTTCCTGAAAAAGTATTCGCTATTTCGAGCAATTGACGTTATGCACGACTAATGTTTTACTTCAGTTGGGGATTTAACATTTGCAAGTTTTCTTCAATAGTATTTCAAAGAAACACTAATGAAGGTAAACAATCTAAGATTATTATTAAATGAATTTTTAATGAATATCTTATAATATTTATACAACTTACTCATATAAATGTACGAAACTGTAACTATTATATAATATAGAATAGTTAATTTTTAGTTAGGTAATTTCTATATAACTTTTTTAATTAAAGAAATGTGGTGGAAAAGGGTAACAAAATCAAAATACTGAAAATCCGAAAAACAATACACTAAAGTGTTGATTGTGCTATCACGGAAAAAGTTCTGACTACAGTTAGAATAGTAGAAGCAAAAACCGTGGAGTTTTCAGTCAATATTTTGATATTTGGCACCGTTGCTTAGGATAAGCCCCTCCCACACGTAGTAACAGAAAAAGATGTGAATAAGTTAATAGTAAATGACATGTAAGATATCAATTAGTGAATTTTGTTAAATATTCAAAGATGGTGTCAATTAAATTATGTTGTTCATCAATAATTGAACATTACTTATCGAATCATTTTGGTTGAGTAAGTTTCAAATTCTTTCAAAATTAATGAAATAAAATTCGTAGCATCATGTAATATATTTTACAACTCTAGCACTCAATAGCAATAGCTCAATATAAATATGAGAGTATTGAAAGCAGGTTGGATATCTTAAACAAATAAGACTCATTCTTTCGATTAAACTATATTTAATAAACTATATATTCACTAAAACCGAGAGATAGGATTATTCTAAATGTTATTGTGTTTATCATTTTTAACGCTACTAGTACTTTTAAAAGATAGCGCTAGGGTTATGCTCTTCAACAACGAGGTCTTGGAATTTTGTGTTAGATGGGGGTCGTAGGCTTTAAAGGTATCCGGAAAAAATCCCCCGGAGGAAAAAATCACCCGGCAGAAATATTCCCCCGCGGAAAAAAATCCCCCCGGAAAAAATTCCCCCGGATGAAATCCCCCAGAAAACATATTTGAGCCCTATTTTTCTATTAATAGTTACATATCCTAGTTTTAATCTTTGACCATCAGTCTCAAGCTAAATGGATAATAAGAAACATCAATTTTATGAGATGTATAGTCACTGTAGCTGTAGACTCGTAAGAGTGTAGAAGATAAAGAAGAGGTAATATTTAAATGAGTTAAATTTTGGATATAATTGTTTTTGTTAAAATCAGTTTATTTCTGCATTATTTATTCAAGTGTTATTACATATTAACTGAATGACATCGCTTGAACATTTCTGTACCTTATTTGTCTATTGGTAATTAGTAATTTCACTGTATATCGCTAGTTTTAATCATTTACCATCACTCTATAGTTCAATAGTTAACTAGTATCTTTCTACTTTGTAAATATATAATATATTTTAATAATATACAGGGTGGGGCGTAAGTTTGGAAGCAAATGAAAGTGCATATTATAATCCAACTAAAAATATATTTAATAATTTACAGTTATGCATTATTACATAAGGGTTTTAAGAATTCAAAAATCATAAATTTATTCAAAATGTCCCCCCTTGTTTTTTATAACAGCCTCAAATCTCCTCCGAACTCCTCCTACTGCGGCACGCAACTGTTCTTGTGAAATTTCCTTCCAAGATCTCTGGAGTGAACGCTTTAAATCATCCACACTGCGATTGAATTTACCACAGGCCTTTGATTCAAGAATGGACCGTACCGAAAAGTCCATAGGATTAACATCTGGGGAGCAGGGAGGCCACATTTCTTTGGACCAAAACCGTGGAAGATGGTCATGGCACCAGTTTTGAGTGACATTTGCAGTATGTGAAGTCGCGCCGTCTTGCTGAAATGTCCATAGAGTGTCATTACCGAAGTGATCCTTAGCTGACTCCAACATTGGCGTCAAAATATTCTCAATATAACATTTAGCATTGATTTTGGCGCCTTGTTCCACAAAAATTAAAGGAAATCTCCAAGTTTCTGAAACGGCGGCCCAGACCATTACTGAAGCAGGTTCATGGTTCTGTGGACAGTTTTTTGGTTGTATGGGATGTCTTTTGCACTTTTACCAATTATTCTGTCATTCCTCCGGTTGTGAGCCATTTCCACTGTGAAATTTTTTTCGTCAGACCAAACAATTTCACCAGCCGTGCCAGACTTCAATTCTCTCAGAAGTGCTTTGCTTCTCTCCAATCTCTTTTTCTTTACGGCTTCTGACAGAGTCTGTCTCTTTTGGAGGGTGCAAGAGGACATCTTTAGGTCTTCTTTGACAACTCTTCTCATTGTTCTGGGACTCACATTAGCTGTTTTGGCTAACAATCGTATTGACCTTTTCGGGTTCCTCTTGATATTCTCTCGTGCACATTTTATCAGATGTTTGGTGCGTTGTGAGCGTGGTCTACCACTTCTTGGACGATCAGTCAAGTCTCCTCTCTCATTAAAACGCTTCACACACTTCCAAACAGTCGATCTCGCTATTGAGAGAGTCTTTGAAATGACGGAATCTGACTTCCCGGCACGGTGTAGAGCAATAATGGCTTCTCTTTTGTCTGACATTTTTGAATTGACTAAATTTTTGTGAAAAATAACACTGCCACGTCATAATGTAGTGTCTCTACTATAGTTCAAACCCTATCACCTACTTAGGAACTTATTTTTAAGAATTTTATTAATGTTTGAAAAATTGCTTCCAAACTTATGCCCCACCCTGTATATTATGTAATGTATATGTATTTGTATATTTTTCTAGAGCTTTCGAATAATTCAATATTCATTATCAATATCCTAATTTTGACTAATTTTAAACAAATTAAGTAGAAATAAGAAGTATTATGGATACCTAAATTAATAAAGTCACCTAACTAATTCACAAATAATAAAGAAAAAGGAAAAATCATAGAAAATAATAAGTTATTAACCCAAAATAGCTAAGTTAAATGAACTTGCTTGTTCATTGAGCGATGGAGACTGTTTATGAATGTATATAGATTCCAATAAACGAATATCACACTGGTTTGAAGTTTGCAAAATTTTGAAATTTTCTTCCTTAATTGGGTGATTATTATCTAAAGAATGGTTACGAATTGAACTGAAAGGTGGGGAGCTATAGGGATTATTTGTTCTAAAGGATATTCCCTAATGCTGAGAAATTCTCACCTTTAACTGCATCATGGTCTCACCAATGTAAGTGGACTGGCACTGTCCACATGAGTATTTATAAATGAGACCAGATGACAGTAAAGGTGGGATTTTATCTTTATAAGGGAAAAATGAACCAATAGTGGTTTCATTTTTGAAAACAAAATTTAGTTTAATTTGGGGGTAAAATTTGTTAAGTAATGAGTTAAGTTCTTGTTTACATTTAATGCTTGAATCACCCAAATAAGGAAGGGATACGAAAATGTCAAATTTAGGAACAGTTAATTTAGGTTTAAGTAGAGTATGAAATGAATTTAAGAATTTAGAGACAAATATATCAAATAAATTTTGAGGATAACGATTACCAGAGAAAAAATTACGCAAGTGTGATAATTCGGCATCAAAATCTATATAATTCGAGCAAATCGCATACGCTCTATGAACAAGACAAGTAATTAAATTAACTTTGTAAGATGTCGGTATGAAAGAATCAAATCTTAATCCCAATCCTGTGAATGTCTTTTTACGATAAACTTTAATGGTAAAACTATCATCAATACGATTAATGTCTACATCTAAAAAATTTAGGCAGTTATTTTTCTCAATGTCCAAAGTGAATTTAATAATAGAATGCTTCGTGTTCAAATAGTTATGAAATAGATTAATATGAGAATGATCAGAAAACAGTAGGAGGATATCATCTACATATCTAAGATAAAATTTAGGTTTAAATTCTAAGGGGCAATCATCTAGCCAACGTTGTTCATGAAAACATAAAAAGACATTCGCAAGAGTGGGACCAAGCGGATTTCCCATACCTACACCATCAAATTGGGAAAATAACTTACCATTGAAAAGGAAGAGGACATTCTTAACAGCAAGCTCAAGTAACTGCTTGAAGAAACATGAAGATAAACTGGGAGACAACATTGGGTCCGAATAGAGAGACGAAGTAGCAATTTCGATGGTTTCATCCAAAGGTATATTGGTGAACAAAGATTTGATGTCGAAACTAGCCATGCATAATGAGTTTGAATTCCTTATTTTAGTAATTTCTTGAACAAAAGAGAATGAGTCCTGAACCGTATATTGATTGGTGGTGATGGGTTTTAGGAGAGGTAGAAGAAATTTAGCAATTTTGTATCCTGAAGTTCCTATAGCCGAAAAAATAGGTCGCAGTGGTGCCCCAATTTTGTGTACTTTTGGTAGTCCATAAAGTACTCCTGGTTTAGATCCTGAACAGTGCAGATAGTCATATTGTTAATTATTAATTTCTTTCTTGTTTTTTAATTTTGTAGCTAATCTGTTAATTTTGTCTTCTTGTTTAATTATTTCTTTAAACCAATCTTTTTGAACAGTTTTAAATTTTGATCGATCTTCTAAAATACTATTCATCTTCTGGTTGTAGTCTGTCTTATCCAAAATTACAATACCATTTCCTTTGTCAGGTTTCAAAATGATAATTTGGTTATCCCGTCTCAAATTTTGTAGAGTTTCGTAGAACTTATTATGTAGATAATTAAGTGAAGGTTTGTAGCCGTAGAAGTATTTGAAAGCAATCGATTTCAATCCACTCTTGATCACATTGAGACCGTCACCAGTTGAATCGAAAATAGGTAAATTTTTGAGCTTATAGCTTAGTTTTTCAAATGACAAAAACCAACTGTAATAATTGATTTTCTTGGGTGGCAGAGCAAATTTCAGTCCGTGGCAGAGGCAGTCAATCTATTCTGAAGTTAAAATTTTGTTCGAATAATTGAAAATAAGTTTGTTGGATTCTAGTCTGTTGACTCTGGTGGAGCAAACCTAGATTGAACAGCTTTTTGTAGTGTGTCTACTCAGCTTTCCTCAGTTTCTTCTCGCAGTTATTGTTTATAAGGCTAATAAAGTGATTAAAGTCAAGCCATGATGTTGATTGGCGTAGCAAATTTATACTATGATTTCTATTGTCGAGAAGTTTATCCTTTGAAGTTAACTTAGAACCTATTTCCTCATCCAAAAGTAACTGTTGAAATTTTTCATATTGCTCGGTGTTACGAATGTCCTCCCTGTATAATTTAAAGTTGAGAAATTTTGGAGTTAACTTATTTTCTTTGCAGGTTTCCTAAAAGTTGATATCAATATTGTTTTTCTTAAATTTCCAGTCATCTTTTTCTAAGTTTCGAAATAGTTTTAGTGTATCACGTCCATATCTTGATATAATAATTTCAGTAATTGGCTTCCTTCTTGGAAATCTTAGTAAATTTATGAAATGAAGAGCGAGTGAGACGACAAAAAAAGTTTCCATCCTTTTATTTTTCTAGAGCTTTCGAATAATTCAATATTCATTATCAATATCCTAATTTTGACTAATTTTAAACAAATTAAGTAGAAATAAGAAGTATTATGGATACCTAAATTAATAAAGTCACCTAACTAATTCACAAATAATAAAGAAAAAGGAAAAATCATAGAAAATAATAAGTTATTAACCCAAAATAGCTAAGTTAAATGAACTTGCTTGTTCATTGAGCGATGGAGACTGTTTATGAATGTATATAGATTCCAATAAACGAATATCACACTGGTTTGAAGTTTGCAAAATTTTGAAATTTTCTTCCTTAATTGGGTGATTATTATCTAAAGAATGGTTACGAATTGAACTGAAAGGTGGGGAGCTATAGGGATTATTTGTTCTAAAGGATATTCCCTTATGCTGAGAAATTCTCACCTTTAACTGCATCATGGTCTCACCAATGTAAGTGGACTGGCACTGTCCACATGAGTATTTATAAATGAGACCAGATGACAGTAAAGGTGGGATTTTATCTTTATAAGGGAAAAATGAACCAATAGTGGTTTCATTTTTGAGAACAAAATTTAGTTTAATTTGGGGGTAAAATTTGTTAAGTAATGAGTTAAGTTCTTGTTTACATTTAATGCTTGAATCACCCAAATAAGGAAGGGATACGAAAATGTCAAATTTAGGAACAGTTAATTTAGGTTTAAGTGGAGTATGAACTGAATTTAAGAATTTAGAGACAAATATATCAAATAAATTTTGAGGATAACGATTACCAGAGAAAAAATTACGCAAGTGTGATCATTCGGCATCAAAATCTATATAATTCGAGCAAATCGCATACGCTCTATGAACAAGACAAGTAATTAAATTAACTTTGTAAGATGTCGGTATGTAAGAATCAAATCTTAATCCCAATCCTGTGAATGTCTTTTTACGATAAACTTTAGTGGTAAAACTATTATCAATACGATTAATGTCTACATCTAAAAAATTTTAGGCAGTTATTTTTCTCAATGTCCAAAGTGAATTTAATATTAGAATGCTTCGTGTTCAAATAGTTATGAAATAGATTAATATGAGAATGATCAAAAAACAGTAGGAAGATATCATCTACATATCTACGATAAAATTTAGATTTAAATTCTAAGGGGCAATCATCTAGCCCCTTGGTCCCACTCTTGCGAATGACTTTTTATGTTTTCAAGAACAACGTTGGCTAGATGATTGCCCCTTAGAATTTAAACCTAAATTTTATCCTACAGGGTGGGGCATAAGTTTGGAAGCAAATGAAAGTGCATATTATAATCCAACGAAAAATATATTTAATAATTTACAGTTATGTATTATTACATAAGGGTTTTAAGAATTCAAAAACCATAAATTTATTCAAAATGTCCCCCCTTGTTTTTAATAACAGCCTCAAATCTCCTCCGCACTCCTCCTACTGCGGCACGCAACTGTTCTTGTGAAATTTCCTTCCAAGATCTCTGGAGCGAACGCTTTAAATCATCCACACTGCGATGGAATTTACCACAGGCCTTTGATTCAAGAATGGACCATACCGAATAGTCCATAGGATTAACATCTGGGGAGCAGGGAGGCCACATTTCTTTGGACCAAAACCGTGGAAGATGGTCATGGCACCAGTTTGAGTGACATTTGCAGTATGTGAAGTCCGCCGTCTTGCTGAAATGTCCATAGAGTGTTATTACCAAAGTGATCCTTAGCTG